>JAODAL010022728.1:0-64118 GCA_025379985.1 Phyllomedusa bahiana
TGCAAATAGCTCTATCAAAAAAGCTTAAACGCCAAATGAAAAAACATATCTGAAATGTTTCGGATAATAAAAGGTATTTTTTTGGGACCTATCAATTCACCTTGGGGACTACAAAATGCTGTATTCAAATTTTAAATGCAAATAGATCTATCAAAAAAAGCTGTAATGGCCAAAGTGAAAAAAAAACTATCTAAAAGGTATTTTTTGGCACCTTTAATTACCTGGGTAACTACAAAATTGCTGTATTCACATTTAAGGCAAGGTGCCTCAAAGAACAAAGCTTTGTGCGCCAAAAGTGAAAAAAATGATCTGAAATGTATTCGGGTATAAAAATTTTTTTGGCACCTTTCAATACACCTGTGGTGACTACAAAAAATTTCTGTATTCAAATTTAACTGCAAATTGACTATCAACAAAAAGCTGGCCTCGCCCAAAAATGAAAAAAAAAACCCATTGAAATGTATTTGGGGTAATAAAAGGTATTTTTTTTGGGATCTTTCAATTCACCTGGGTGACTACAAAATTGCTGATTCACTTTAAGGAAGGTGCCTCAAGACAAAGCTGTATGCCCAAAGACAAAAAACCGTATTGAAAAATATTCGATAATAAAAGGTATTTTTGGGCACCTATCAATTACCTGTGGGACACAAAATTGTGTATTTTCTTTAAGTGCATGTGCCCAAAGAACAAACTGCAGTACCCAAAGTGAAAAAACACGTACTGAAATGTATTCGGATAATAAAAGAATTTTTGGCACCCTTTAATTCCCAACCCGTGGGATAAAAATTGCTTTATTACATTAAGTGCAATCCTCAATAACAAAAGCTATAGTGGCCAAAGTGAAAAAACAAGTACTGAAATGTATTCGGAATTAAAAGGTATTTTTTGGCACTTTCAATTCATCTGTGGGGACTAAAAATTGCTGTTTTCACATTTAACTGCAAAGTAGCTCAATCAAAAAAGCTGTACTGCCCAAAGTGAAAAAACACTTTTCTGGAAAAGTATTCGATAAAAAAAGGTATTTTTTTGGGACCCATCAAATTTAATTGGGGGACTACAAAATTGCTTATTCAAATTTAATACAAGGTCCTCAATGAAAAAAGCGACTCGCCAAAGTGAAAAAAAAAAAGTATCTGAAATGTATTTTGGGTAATAAAAGGTATTTTTTGGCCCCCCATCCACCTGTGCTACTACAAAAATTGCTGGGTTCTAATTTAACTGCAAGGGGGCTATACAACAAAGCGGAATGGGCAAATTTTTAAAAAAAAACACCCATTTTTAAAAAGTATACTGATAACAAAAATGGATTTTGCACCCAAAAAAGAAAACCTGCATTTCTAGAAAAAATGTGTACCTAATATAAGTTCAGGTGCCCAATATCCAGGAAATATTTCAAAAAGAAAACTTTTAATAATAAAGAAATTCAGGGGCAAGTCTACACAAAGCCCTTGGTGAACTATACCCAAATATTTTTTAAAGAGCTTTCTGTGTTGGGCCCCCCGGGGGAAACCCCCACCCCCCCCCGCTTTTCCCACGTGACTTTTAAACGTAGATGCCCCTTTTTCCCCTTAAGGACCTTGGGTATCATTAACGCCCCGGGTCTTTTGGGGGTTAAAAGAAACCGGGACGTATGTAAGTCCTGGATCCCCGCGAACCTAAAGCATTTTTTCGCGCATGGGCGCGGGTTGCCCAGTTTGTATATTAAAAGCTGACACCCCGGAAACGTGGGGCCCCGACCCTGGATCGTTTCCGGGGGGGGGGGGATAACCCCGTAATTATCCCCACAACCCCGGTGGGCAATAACTAAAAGACCAAAAGGGAGATCGATCCTCCTGCGTCTCTGTCGGGGGCAGCAGCGCACGGATCGGGAGATCCTGCACTCCCCCCCTTAACAGACACCAGGAGGCAAGAATCCCTTTGGGGGTTTTGTCTGTGACGTCACAAACCCCAAACCGTGCCCTGGGGGCATGCCCCGGGCATCGTGACTGACAGTTGTTAAAAAGGAAAAAAACATAGCAAAAACTTTACGGGTTTCCCCAAATTGAATAAAGAGATCTAAAGATCTCCCCATTCAAACCCCAAGGGGGAAAAGTAAAAAAAAAAAGGGGAAAAAGTGAAAAAAAGTAAAAAAATTGAAAAAAAAGGGAAAAAACACAAAAACAAAAAAAAAAAAAAAAGACGTACACCGCCCTTTTTCCCCCTTTACAAACCCAAAACGCCCCAAAAAAAAGATCATAAATAAAAAAAGTACCCATTTTTGGGGTTTTCCCCGGGCGTGCGTTTGACCTGCCCTAAAAAACTGTCATTTTAAATTTAAAACCCGAAACGGTGAATGCCGAAAAAAAAAAAAAAAAAACCAATCAAAAGAATTTGGATTATTTTTTCAATCCCCCAGCACATAAAAGGGAATAAAAACCCATCAAAACTCCAAAAAAATCCAAATTTTTAACCAAATTAAAATGCTTTTTCATCCCGCAAAAAAACCCTTTTATACGGGCTCGTATCCCTGAAAAAAAAAAAGATGTAAAGTTTCCTCAGAAGATAGCGATGCATAAAAAATTTTTTTTACACAAAAAAACCATTTTTCCCTTTTTTTTTAAAAAGTGCTTCAAATAAAAAAAACTATATAAATGGGGTATGGGCCATAATCGAGCGCCCCAAAAGAGTAAACCTAACGTATCACCGAAACTGCACGGTGACCCCTGTTAAAAATAAAAATAAAAAACCTACGGGGATTGAAAGGTATTTTCTTAAACCCGGGCCTCCAAAAATGGATTTAAAAGCAATCAAAAAGCCTTGTCCCCCCAAAAATGATACAAAAAAAAAAGTAAAAACTCCTCTCGCAAAAAACAAGTCCCCACCACAGCCCCAAAGCACAGAAAAATTTAAAAGTTATGCTCTCAAACAAAGGTAAAATGAAAAAACATTTTTTCCTGTTTGAAAAAAAAAAGGGTTTTTTATATGAAATAAAAAAAGTAAAACAAAAAAAAATATAAAAATTTTGGTTTATCGTTAATCGTATTGCCCGGCCCTAAAGAAAAGCTACCATGTCATATATACCGTACAGTGGCCGCTATAAAAAAAAAAAAATTAAAAAACACCCCCAAAAATTTCGGGTTTTTTGTTCCAAAACATCTCACAAAAACCTTTAAAAAAAAAGGGTGAACATGGGCATCAATGCACCCCAAAAGGGTACCAATAAAAACTTAAACTAAATCCCCCCCCCAAAAAAAACAAGCCCAAAACACACCCCTGCACACAGCAAAAATAAAAAAGTTAAAGCCCCAAAATTTGGGAAACAACAAAAAAACCCGAAATTTTTTATAGAAAAAAATTTCAACTTTTTAAAAGAAAATAAAACAGAAAAAACTATTTTAAAATCTATATAATTGAAAATGTAACGACCCCCATAGTAAAGTTATCACATCATTTACACTGCAACCCCCAATTTCTGTAAAAAATTTAAAAATCAAAAAACAATGACTGAAAATGCGGTTTTTTCCCCCCCCTTTTCATTCCCAAAGCCCAAAAAAAAAATATGGAACACCTGTGTGGGCCCAAAAAGCGAATACAACCCCAAATTAATTTTCCCCGGGTGGGTTTTGAATCCAAAATGGGGCACTTTGGAATGTTTCGCCTGTTTTTCTGCTTTCTTTGGGGCTTTGGGAAATGCGACATGGCCCCCCAAAAACGCGTTTTCCCAAAAACCAAATAGCTCTCCCTCCCCTTATAAAACCCCCGCCCGCGCCCACCCCACCCGTTTTTCACCCACGGGAGGGTATTTTTCCAAAATTGGAAGAAAATTTCTTAACAAAAATTTTTGGTTTCTTTTTTCCAGGAATTTCCCTTGGGAAAATTTTAAAAAAATTTTTAAACTAAAATTTTCAGATTAAATTGGAAAAAAAATTTTTTTTTCTTTTTACACCTTTTGCCCAAAAAAAAAATTTGGGGAATCACCTTTGGGGGCTATATACTCAAAGGCCCCCCCTGGAAAATAACCCTTTTTTTTGGGGTTTTAGTTTCCAATAAAGTGGTTTTATTTAAGGGGGGTTTAATTTTTAAATTTTAGGCACCTTAGGGGTGTTTCCCCAAACCCCGAAATGGGCCCCCTAAAAAAAAATCGGGATTTAAAATGAGACCTCGAGTCCGGGAGGGGCCCCCCTATTCTGGGGGTTATGGTTTTACCAAATACTGCACTAGGGCCACAAATGGGGGTTTTCTCTTTAAAAAAAAGGGAGGGCCTGGGGGGAAATTTATATTAATTTCATTTACCTAGTCCATTTACCTATTCCAGTGAATAATTTGGGTAAATATTGAAAATCCGCAAAAAAAGTGAAATTTTTAAAATTTCACCCCACTTTGCTTTAAATTTTTGTGGGAAAAATCTAAAGGGTTATTTAAACTTCCTAAATAGTGTTGTAAATAAATTTTAAGGGGGGCTAGTTTCTTTGAAAGGCCCTTATTTATGGGGGATCTAACAAAGGGAGGCCCCTCAAACCACGTCAGAACTGGGGTGGTCCCTAAAAAAAAAAGTATTTTTGCAAATTTTCAAAAATTTTGAGAAAAATTTCTAAATAAATTTCCCAACCCTCTAAAAGTCTAAAAAAAAAAAGACATTTAAAAAATGAAGCCCCCCCTATAGTGGGCCCTATGGAGATCGTTTTTAAACTATTTTTTGGGGGAATAAAATCTGTCGGCAAAGCAAAAAATTTTTCAACTTTTAAAATCGCAAAATTTTTTTTAAATTTTCATGAAAATTTTTATATTTTTTACAAACAAACAAGGATTTTATGATAAAAATTTTTACTAACTTTAAAACACAATGTGTCACGAGAAAACAATCTCGGGAAACAAAATGGATAGGTTTAAAAGGGGTCAAAAAGTTTTTTCTCAAAAAAAAATTTACACAAGTTCCCGAGTTTTAAAAATAGGGCTGGGGCAGGAAGTCCAAAAAAGGCTGGGTCCTAAAGGGGGGGGTTAAAATTTTTCTCCCACCTAACTACATAAAATCCCCCAAATCTCTGATCTAACTAAGTTGTAAGGGTCAAGCTAACAGTAAGCTTTCTCTGTGAAGAAAAAGAAAATTTTTGCTCACTGTTTTTGGGCACAGGCAGAGCGCCCCCGTCCTACCCGCTCTGAGAAAGCTGAAGACCCCTGAAAAACCCCTGAACAGGGAAAGGGGTGTTCCCATGTAAAACGAGGTCAATTTATTTTTCCAGCTAAAACGCAACCATACACATCCCATTAAAGGGCGTCGTACAAAACATCTCACCCTGCCTATTCTGTAAGCTGGGTTTTTCTGGGCCCCCAAAATGACAGGAAAGCCCGAAAATGGCGCGTATTAATAGATGATCACAAAAATTTAATCTAAATTATTTGCATGATCTAAAAATTTCGGGTCAAAAATAAAAAAATGTGCCGAATTTTAAATTTGTCGTAATAATCGCCTAAAAACTAAAAGCGAAAAGTAAAAAGCCAAAAAAAAAAAAAAACTGCAAACATGGAGCAAATATGTTTCTTTTTTTACATTTTGATCCACTTAATATTTTTTTTCGTTTTCCTAGTATATTTATCACTGAATACAAAACGGAGTGGAGTTAACAAACCAAAGTTTTCTGTGCTCAGTGTGGATTGGGTAAGTGGCTACATATATATTGTAGCAAGGTTCTTTTCTCTTGCAGTTTGTGTTAGAACTACTGACACAGTTTAAAGACCTTATTTCCGTTCTGCAGTGCTCCTAGTTAAGGGACTGGTTCACTGGTCTCAGGTGCATAAATTCTACTGCAGGACTCTTCTGAGTGTGTTCTGACTGAGCTGCTTGCACTGAATTCTAAGTGGAGTTAAAAACCGAGGTTGAAGGGAATCTGTCAGCAATTTTTTTTTTCTTATCAAGTCAAGACCCTGATCCATATTCTTTTCCTCTCAGTCATTTTTATTTCCTGATTGTAGATTTCTCTATTCGGCCGTCTATATATGATTGTGGGGAAGACATTCTTGCTTGCACTGCTTTAACAGCAGTCAGAGAGATACTTTACAGCAGCTTCATGCACATAGGATTCTTAAGACACATTCTGTCCCATAGACTTGTATAGGAGAGTTTTCACTGTTAAGGGAGGGGAGAGGGGGAGCTGCGACCATCTCCTCTTGTGACTGGTGGATTCTGTATTCTCTGTACACAATGATGTCTCCTTTCAGTTTGACATTGCTTTTACTGAATGAAAACACTGCTGAAAAGCTCTCTAAAGAGAACAGGAAGCGTTAGACTATTATTAGGCGTAGTGTCCAAAGTGAAAACTGCGGGACTTAAGAATTATTAAAAAAAATACTGAAAGTGATATGGAAAAAAAATAAAAATAAATAACCAAAAATTCCTAAAAAATGTGTTTAATAAAAAAATGTGAGTTAAACAATAAGTCATTTTTTGATGACACGTGCCCTTTAAAAACCTGTATGTAAACGACTTTTATTTTTTAAATCTTCATTGCTGTTGTTACAGAATAATGGACAGCATGACTGGCATTTTTTCAATGCAGTCTGTCATATGTACTTCTGGATCAGCAGGTCCAGGGTGAAAACCATTGTTTATTATGTGACTATGTTGCTAATCTAGAAGCTCGCATTAGAGATCTGGAGGATCAGAATGCAACACTGAGGGTATGTTTACACGGCATTTCGCGGCACCTACCTATGCGCACCACAAGACACTGTGTGTCTTTTTATCCGGGGTACAAGCCACATAGATCCTGATCCTGTAATATTAGTGACAGGAACATAAGTTTTTTTCTCTGTAAAAATACATGCCGCAGTTCACAATGTGGAGTGAAAAATGATGTGTGAATCCAACCCTACTGAGCAAAACTTAACACAAAGGGCCTAGGCCCCGGATGTTTTAGGACCTTAGCAATGCCCTTGCCATGTGTTTAGAAAAACGCGCTTCTTAGCACATTCTTCTAAAGCACAAGGAGGGGGGGTGGCCACGTATACACCGACAAGAAGTGACACGTCTCTCCCCCGGTGTTCAATACATAGCAGGGAAGATGGCAGGGAATCATAGCTCTCATTGAGAGCTGTGATTACCGTAATTAGAGGAGGTATTTTGGGGCGCATTGCAGCGCAATTATGACCCGAAATATGTCCTGAAATGAGCCATGTGAACATACTCTGAAGGTGATTAGAAATTTAAAGAGGAGTTTGCTTCTCATTGATGTAATATTACTGCTATATAAAGCATTGATATGACCTTAACCTGAATTTGCTGTTTAGTTCTGGGCTCCAGTTTACAGAAAGGATGTAATGGAGCTAGAGAGTGCAAAGACGAGCAACCAAACTAATAGGGGGAAAATAAATGTTAGTTTTGAGGAAATATTGAAATAATTAAACCTACAGTTGTGCTCAAAAGTTTACATACCCCGGCAGAATTGTTGCTTTCTTGGCCTTTTTTCAGAGAATATGAATGATAACACAAAAACTTTTTTTCCATTCATGGTTCGTGGTTGGGTGAAACCATTTATTGTCAAAACTACTGTGTTTTCTCATTTTAAATCAAAATGACAACCAGAAACCTCCAAATCACCCTTATCAAAAGTTCACATATCCTGGTGATTTTGGCCTGATAACATGCACAGAAGTTGACACAAATGGGTTTGAATGGTTATTAAAGGTAACATCCTCACTTGTGACCTGTTTGCTTACAATCTGTGTGTGCATTAAAGCTGAGTGAGTTTCTGGGATCCAGACACACTCTTGCATCTTTTATCCAGCCACTGATGTTTCTGGATTGTGAGTCATGGGGAAAGCAAAACAATTGTCAACGAATCTAAGGGAAAAGGTAGTTGAACTGTATAAAACAGGAAAGAGATACAAAAAGATATCCAAGGAATAGTGTTGATCGAACGGTTTGAGAAAAGTTAGGTTCGAGTCAAGCGTCTCGATTTTTTTTTTTTTTTTTTAAGAACTCGAGTCGAACCGAGCTTTTTATGGTTCGTTCGAGAAAAATTTGCGTTCGAGACATGCGCTTGATGCGTCATTTTTAGTTTCACTTTCAGCTGCTTCCTGCAGTTTTGGCCACCATCCAATCAGTGCACAGCACAGAGCATTGTGAAAAAACGTCACCACAGAGTGTGTAGGTATCTCATTGGCTGCTAAAATCACATGACCCTGTTATGTGTATGTCACTGTATTTCCTGTTGAACGCGAGTTTACTCTCTGTACTGAACCCATTGCTCTCTGTGTGCTTGCTAACATGCAGACAGGCACACCATTTCTCAGCGATTTTACAGATGAAAAGCTGCTAGTTAGATTAGTCAAGGAAGGGGACAGTCAGCTTAGGGAATCATACACAGCAATAGTTAGGGTGATAGGGAGTTTTGTATAGCTTTTGTATAGTGTATAGTTTTTTTTATAGCTGGCTGCATCTTTCCCATCTTTATTCTGAGTGCCCAAAAGTTCATTTCTCCTGTTTTGGGGGTCCAGCTATTGCAGAAGACACCATCTGCAAATCTGCTATATAAAGAATTCACTTTCAAATACTGGTTGCTTGCAGAAAATTGGAATAAGTACCCAAAAGTTAATTTTTTCAGTTTTGGGGGTACAGCTACTGCAGAAGACACCATTAACAGATATTCCATAGAAAGAAATCTATTTGTAATACTATTTGCTTGCAGCAAATTTTTGCGATTCAAGAAAAGTTCTGTGTCGCAGTGTTGCTGCCAGCGTTCTTCCATAAGACACTGTTAGCAGATATTCCATAGAAAGAAATCTATTTGTAGTACTATTTGCATGCAGGTGGATGGGGGATAAAAAGAGGGGTCTACATCATCTCCCATAGGGCTTTGAGAAAGCATCAGTGGACTCCAAACGGTCATAGGCTGTATTTGTGTGTCTATCCCGCTATCGATGTTTGTACAATTTGATGAATAAAAGTTAAGGAGAAGACCGGTGAGTGCCGCGGATTCTTTCTATTTTGGTGGATTCTAATGAACTCTAAACTATGTGCTGCTGAGCACCACCTGGGTGTACTGGTGATTTGCTGTTCCATAGCTCTAGCACAAGAAAAGTGTAGTGCCAATTGGGAACTCTTGAGTTTGTGGTATTATTTGGACTTATTGTTTCCCCAGTTGAAGCACACCGACTAGGTGCCTGATTAGTTGCTTACTATAGTGGAATTCCTAGTTACGGAACATGCTAGTAATTCTAATGCACTTGGTATAGGACGGGAAAATATAGACACATTTTTTTCACAGTGCAACATCAATGAGGAAGTTACGGTATTAAGCACCCGCATGTTGGAAAATAGGGTATTGAACCTTGCTGAAAAAGAAGTTAAGCTGTTTTGCAACAGCTCATTTGCAACACTCTTTGAATCTACTGAAATTAGTGTTAGAACACTCGAAGTATGACTATGATCAGGTGTGCACAGATCTCGAGAAGGCAAAGATTGAATTGCGTACAAGGCTTACTGATGAACAGGTGGACCACTTTCATTTGGAAAATGGATTCAAAATGAAATTAAAGAGAGACAAATTTATACAGGACAAATTGGATTATGATCTTGATCGAGTCTTCTCATGGAAGAGTCAACAAAAATCACGAGTATTCAATAAAATAGCTAGACGTTGGTTCCGTGGAAAATCTCAACTGGACTATTGGACAACAGATTCTGGTTCTGACTCCAGCATGGAGGAGAGTGTTAATACACGTCAAAATAGGACACTGACAAGTGACATGGGTTGGCCTCGGTCAAAAAACCTCACGGGCGGGGAGTCCGTAGAGGTGGTAGAAAGAAGAAGAAACTATCCCAATGTTGGGGGAGGTACCAAGAAGAAGCAGGTCTCTTGGCGAAGATAGAGGAACCTGCTCCTCCTAATTCCACAACTCGGGTGAGTAACAATGTAATCAATATTTCTAATGTTGAGTTGGATGATGCATGTCTGTCTCTTTTGAAGGAAAAACTTATATACAGCATCCCATCAAAGTAAGTAGTGTGGATATAGGATGGCAAGCCAGTATAGGTTAAAAAAGCGTATAACCTTTTATTGTAAACAAAATTAAAAGTCATTATAATTCATGTTCAAACAGTGCAGCTAACCACTAACCGTACTCAACAGTGTGCAGTCGGATATTCCTCTGGCAAAGACTGACACGTTTCGGTGACGTATACCTTATTCCAGGTCTAACTCACAATATCTGGTCAGAGTTTAAATAGAGACTGGGCGTTGTCTTATGTGCTAACAAATTTAACTCTTTAAAATCTCAATGAGAAAGTAACATATTAAACACACAATAAAAACATATGCCCAAGAAAAATATCCTTTTTAAATCACAAAAGACATGTAAACATATAACGTGATGGAATCGTAACGACTAAATATACAATATATAGCAAAATATTTAATAGTGGCAAAGGATGTCATACTTAACATTAAGACCTTGCGGTTGTCGAGTTCTCAATGTGAATATCCATTTGGCCTCACAGTTAAGTAACTTTTCTCGTATGTTGCCTCCCCTAGTATTAAGTGTAACTCTCTCTACTCCTATGCAGCAAAAAGATTGTAGATCACCTGAGTGTTTTTCTATAAAATGTTTTGACACTGCGGACATAGTGGTTAACCATTGCGTTTTTTTGGCATCAGAAATATGTCGTCTGATCCTTGTTTTAAATGAAGTGGATGTACATCCGGCATATTGTTTGTAACAAATTACACAGGATATCAAATAAATCATGTTTTTTGTGTTACAATTTATATATTGTCGTATTTTGTAACATTTGTTGGTAACATTTGTTTGTAACATAAGAGGTGAATGTATCTTTGACATCCATAAAATTACAAGTTAGACAAACAGTATGTCCACAATGGAAGGAACCTGGAGATGCCAGCCATGTTCTATGTAATCGATTTTCCGTGCTCAGAAAAAGACTAGGAGACTCAATGGAACCTATAGTTGGAGCTTTTTTTAGAAATTAATCTAACTCCCTTGTCCAAAATATTGGCCAAGTTAGGGTGCGTGTACAAAATGGGAAGATATTTTTTAATAATAGCAACTACCTTTTTGTATTGGGGAGAGTATGTAGTGGAGAAGGTAATACCTGAAAAACTGTTCTGTTCTCTCCTCTTGTTGTTGTCCACTAATAGGCTATCATGTGACATCAATTCTACCTTCTTTTTTGAAATTGTTTTATTCGAATATCCCCTGTGTTTCATTTTTTTGAGAACTGTCTGCTGCTGTATTTCAAAGACCTCTTGGGAACTGCAATTCCTTTTAGTGCGGATCAGTTCCCCTGTAGGGATGTTATTGATGACATGGTATGGGTGACAAAATGTAGCATGTAACACTGCATTTTGTGAAGAAGGCATGACAAAAGGGGTAACTGTAATCAACTTATCAGATGTTGGTTCATTGTAACATCTAGAAAATGAATCGCTTCATGATGCGATTGATGTGTAAATCCCAAATTCATAGAATTATCATTGATATAATCCAAGAAAGAAGTAATGTCTTCAGGGGGGCCTTCCCATATCAGGAGTTGGTCGTCTATGTAACGACCATACCACCTGATATGGGAGGCAAAGGGATTACTGTCAGCATACAGAAATTCCTCTTCCCACATACTCATGTAAATATTGGCGAGGGAGGGCGAAAAGTTCTGTCTCTTTTGTCGAAGGGGCAACATTTTTGTTTGGCTAGTACTTCTAATTACACAATTGTAATGTTCGCGCCATCTGGCCCTAGTCGCCGGCCACGGCCACTGCGACCATAACTGCAGCTTGGCTTTCCTGTGTGTGAACACTGCTCTTAGTCCTGGATCTTTATTGATTTCTGGCTAACGCCCTTGGTCAGGAATCCTCCAGCACATTTAGGGGTTAATCTATTATCTGGTGATTGACAGCTTCTGCTTCCTATCCCTTCTGCTCTGCTTCCTCCCTTTCCCTATTTATAGCCACCACTTCCTTCTTCCTGTGCCTGCTATACCAATTCTGTTCTTATAGTTAGCCTGCTTACTTTGGATCTCCTGTGCTTTTTGACTCTGCTTGTGTTTCTGGTTTCTCTCTGTCTCACGATTTTGTACTGTGCTGCCCGTCTTGTTATCGACTTGGACCGTCCAACCACGCTTTCGTGTTTTGTGTTTGTTTGTCTTTGTACACTTGGCTCAGTGCAGCGTTAGTCATCTGGTGGGACCGGCCTTTTAAGGAGTTGGGTTCCCCAAAAGGCAGGGAGAAAGGCGGGGACAAGTGTCAGGGCCTCACTTGTTTGTGTCTTGGTGTGCATCCCTGACTATCCCTGACAGTATAGCAGGCCAAAGGCAGGGACAGAGGCGGGGACGAGTGTCAGGGCCTCACTTGTCTGTGTCTTTGTGTGCGTCCCTGACTATCCCTGATATTATAGTAGGCCCTTATTCTAAATTAATTCCCCTGCGGTTCAAGATGAATACTGACCTGTCAGTTTCTGACTGCCTGGACAAATTAAAAATGCACTTTCAGGGAATGGCGGGTCTTATGTCCCAGATCTCGCTTCGGCTGGACGACATGTCTACCCCGGCCCCTGATCCAGTTGTCCCATCAGTACCCGTACTGGCTCCTGGGCTAGTGGGGCAATATTTACAGCACAAACCGAGTATGCGGCTTCCTGACTGTTTTGACGGTAACTCCGATGCGTTTTGGACCTTCAGGGAATCTTGTCGCCTATTTTTTCGGTTTACCCATTTTTCCTCAGAGGCTGAGAAGGTCGCCATGGCGGTATCCCTCCTCCAGGGCCCTCCTCTGGTATGGGCATTAGGCATACCTCCCGAGGCCCCGGAATGGAGGTCGGTGGATACATTTTTTCTAGCACTAGGCCAGATTTATGATGACCCCAAGCGATCAGAGTTAGCAGAAACCCCCCTCCTATCCATCCAGCAAGGTCGCCGCCCAGCCCACGATTATTGCTCCGAATTCCATCAATGGAGTTCGGTAATTGGGTGGCCTGATTAACCCCACAAAACTCTCTTCAGACAAGGGCTGTCTGTGGCAGTAAAGGATGCGATGATCAGCCACCCTACTCCAGAGGCTTTAGGAGATTTTATGACTTTGGCTATAACCATTGACAGAAGGTTGAGAGAGAGATGCAGGGAAAAGGCTGGGGGGTCCACTGGACAGTTCAGGTCAGACTCTCCTGTCCAACTTTTCTCTGCCGTTTCTCTATGTAGGCGGCTATCAGAAGGAGGCATCGGATGGAAAATGCCTTGTGCTTCACTGTGGAGAATCTGGCCATGTCCTGAGGAGCTGCCCGACCAGGCCTAGGTCCCCATGGGAGATCAACAAACGCCTGAAGAACATCAGGAGGAATAACTCAGGCGTACAGGTACCCCCTAACTTGCATAATAAGATTACTTTGCCTGTAACCTTGATTTTTGGGGCCAAGAGTTTTGTTTGCCATGCCTTGATCGATTCAGAAGCTGCTGTCAGTTTCATTAGCATGGCTGTGGCCCAAGTTTTAGGGTTAGAACTAATTCCGGTATGTTCTCCCTTTTCAGTTTCAGGCGCAGACTCTACCCCCCTAACTGAGAGAAGGATAGAATATTGTACCTCCGAAATTACCCTGAACGTTGGGTGCTTGCATTTTGAACAAATGTCCTTTTTTTGTCATGGAGAGGCTTGCCATGGATATTATTCTAGGCTTAACATGGTTACGCCTCCATAATCCGGTGTTCAACTGGAGGACTGCTGAGTTGGTTAAATGGGGGGACTCATGTGATTGCCATTTGAAAACTGTATAGTCATTGGTGTGTTCTATAAACGATAATCATACTATTCCCGACTTTGTCTCTGACTTCAAAGACGTCTTTGATGAGGCTGTTGTGGACACTGTTCCGCCGCAACTGCAATATGACTGCGCTATAGACCTCAATCCGGGGGAAAAGTTGCCTAAGGGTCGTATTTTTAACTTATCTACCCCGGAACGAGAATCTATGTGTCAATATATTAAGGAAAGCCTAGAAAAGGGTCACATACAGCCATCTATTTCGCCGGTAGGAGCTGGTTTTTTCTTTGTCGAAAAAAAAATATTGGGGTCTCCGTCCCTGTATTGACAACAGAGAGCTCAATAAGATAACAATAAAAGACCAGCATCCACTTCCCCTGATCCCGGATCTTTTTAATCAGGTTGTGGGTGCCCGATGGTTTTCCAAAGTCGACCTTCGGGGGGCGTACAACCTAATCCGGATCAGAGAAGGGGACGAATGGAAAACGGCCTTTAATACACCTGAAGGACACTTTGAATACCTAGTCATGCCCTTCGGTCTTTGTAATGCATCTGCCGTCTTCCAACGATTTGTTAATGACATTTTCAGGGACCTCCTGGGTCGTTTCGTAATTGTGTACCTAGATGACATCCTCATCTTCTCCCCAGATTACGATACCCATCGAGATCATGTAAGGGAGGTCCTCTCTAGGTAACGCCAGAATCAATTATGTGCCAAATTGTCTAAATGTCTGTTCGAAGTCCAGGAGATAGGGTTCTTGGGGTATGTACTTAGTCCCAGCTCTATAAGCATGGATTCACGAAAGGTTTCTGCCATCGCTGAGTGGGTGAGGCCTACTACCTTGAAAGAGATCCAACGTTTCTTAGGTTTTGCTAACTATTATCGCAAATTTATTAAGAATTTTTTCCCTGATTGTTAAACCCTTTATGGACCTTACTAGGAAAGGGACTGACCCTACCTCCTGGACACCAGAGGCTGAGCAAGCATTTTCTACCTTGAAACAATGTTTTTCATCTGCACCTGTCCTGGTCCACCCAGACCCAGAACAACCTTTCGTTGTAGAGGTGGATGCATCTGAGAGAGGCGTAGAAGCCGTCCTGTCCCAAGGAACGGAACCTTATACCAATCTCCGATCCATCGCCTTCTTCTCCAGAAAATTCTCCACTGCAGAGGTCAACTATGATATTGGTAACCGGGAATTACTAGCCATAAAATGGGCTTTTGAAGAGTAGAGGCACCTTCTGGAGGGGACCAGTCATAGGGTGACTGTTCTTACTGATCATAAAAATCTGCTGTATCTTGACAAGGCTAAGCAGTTGAATCCCCGACAAAGAACGATGGGCTTTGTTTTTTACTAGATTCAACTTTGTGGTAACCTACCATCCAGGGGCTAAAAATGTTAAGGCCGACGCCTTGTCCCGAAGTTTTGGTATGACTGACATCTCGGAGGAGGAACCTGAAAATATCCTTGCTCCGGGAGTAGTCGTTGCTACCCTCACTGCAGATTTAGTTTCTGAGATTGCAAACTCACAAGGCTCAGCTCCACCCGGACTACCCCCCGGTAAACTCTTTGTTCCATGTCACCTTCGTTTGAAAATTCTGGGGAAGGATCACTCCTCAGTCCTGTCTGGGCACCCTGGGCACCAGTTACCTCCTATCTCGTACCTATTGATGGCCTTCGTGGCAGCGTGATGTCAAGGAATTTGTTACTGCCTGTGAGACTTGTACTAGGGTGAAGGTAACCTGACATCTCCCCGAGGGATTATTGCACCCTCTTCCATCGCCCAATAGGCCCTGGTCTCATATCTCTATGGATTTCATCACCGATCTCCCTCCCTCCAAGGGTAGGTCGGTGATTTGGGTGGTTGTGGATCGGTTCTCTAAAATGTGTCATCTTATTGCTTTGAAGAAATTACCTTCAGCCAAACTCCTCGCCAATTTATTTGTTCATCATATACTAAGACTCCATGGTATTCCCTCCAGCATTGTGTCTGACAGAGGGGTACAGTTTGTGTTGAGGTTCTGGAGAGCATTCTGTGGTAGACTGGGCATCTCCTTGTCCTTCTCCTCCGCCTTCCATCCCCAAACTAATGGGAAAACTGAGAGACTTAATCAGTCATTAGAACAATATCTCAGATGCTATGTTTCGGAGTGCCAGGAGAAGTGGAGTGAGTTTTTGCCTATGGCTGAGGTCGCCCTTAACAATCACGAGAATTCCTCAACCAGACTGTCCTTTTTTCTGTAATTATGGGTTTCACCCCAGATACTCCTCGCTACAGGTTGCAAATAGTGTTGAGCGATTATCATCGACAAAGATGAAATCGGCACGGTTTTTATGTTGATCAGAATTTTCCGATCACACAATAATTTAGGTGAGAAACTGCGCATAATCTATTAATATCGTGCCATTTTCGGTGCTTCCTGTCATTTTGGCGGCCAGCAAATCAGCTTACAGAATAGAGCAGGGTTAGCTGGGTGTGCTACGTCATGACTGTGATGTGTATGGTTGTGATTGGCTGGAAAAATTACATGACCTCGTTTTACATAGAACAGCCCTTCCTGTTCAGCATCAGTGTGTGTCTGTGTCTCATAAGAGCAGGACGTGTGCTAGGTCTCTCTCAATACAGCTCAGCGAAACTGTTCTCTTTGTTCACACAGACAACTATGCTTTTAGCTGTGAACATTAGAACATAGGTAGATTAGAGAATTTCAGTTTTTAGTTAGTTAGGCTGAGACTTTGAAAGAAGCATCTAGCGCTGTACAGCCTCGGGTGTGGGAGAGGGAGGGTTGGGTGCGGGCAAACACAGACAGGAATGCAGGCAGGCTTTTGAAAGGAGAGTGTATATTGTGCAGTCCAGACTGCTTTGAACCTGCATTGAAATGGCTTTTTATTACCAGTTTTTGGCCAGTTTTTGGTGAAATAGTACCTTGTATTTTGTGCAGCCTGTACTTATATTAGGATACAGAACTTTTCTAGTAACTGCAGGTGTATTTGATAGGTGCAAAACCCACCTTTTATTATCCGTACACAATTTAATTAGTTTTTTTTTCACTTTTGTGCAGCCCAGTTTTGTTCAAAGACCCACTTTGTACTTAAAATAGGATACAGAACTTTTCTAGTCACCGCAGGTGTATTTCATAGGTGCAAAAACCACCTTTTATTATCCGTACACAATTTAATTAGGTTTTTTTCACTTTGGCGCAGGCCATTTTTGTTGAAAGACCCATCTTGTACTTATATTACCATACAGAAATTTGCTAGTAATTGCTGTTGTATTTCATAGGTGCAAAAACCACCTATTATTATCAGTACACAATTTAATTACGTGTTTTTCACTTTGGCGCAGCCCAGTTTTGTTCAAAGACCCACTTTGTACTTACAATAGGATACAGAACCTTTCTAGTCACCGCAGGTGTATTTCATAGGTGCAAAAACCACCTTTTATTATCCGTACACAATTTATTTTCTTTTTTTTTTCACTTTGGCGCAGGCCATTTTTGTTGAAAGACCCATCTTGTACTTACATTACCATACAAAAATTTGCTAGTAATTGCTGTTGTATTTCATAGGTGCAAAAACCACCTATTATTATCAGTACACAATTTAATTACGTGTTTTTCACTTTGGCGCAGCCCAGTTTTGTTCAAAGACCCACTTTGTACTTACAATAGGATACAGAACTTTTCTAGTCACCGCAGGTGTATTTCATAGGTGAAAAAAACACCTTTTATTATCCGTACACAATTAAATTAGGTTTTTTTTTCACTTTGGCGCAGGCCATTTTTTTTGAAAGACCCTTACAGAAATTTGCTAGTAATTGCTGTTGTATTTCATGGGTGCAAAAACCACCTATTATTATCAGTACACAATTTAATTACGTGTTTTTCATTATGGCGCAGCCCAGTTTTGTTAAAAGACCCACTTTGAACTTAAAATAGAATAAAGAACTTTTCTAGTCACCGCAGGTGTATTTCATAGGTGCAAAAAAACACCTTTTATTATCCGTATACCCTTCAAATAGGTGTTTTTTTTACTTTGGTGCGGCCCAGTTTTGTTCATAGAGCCACTTTGTACTTAAATTTGAATACAGAAATTTTGTAGTTACTGTTGCTGTATTTTATTGGTGCAAAAAACACCGTTTGTTATCCATATAACTTTTAAATAGCTGTATTGCACATGGTGCGGCCCTAGTTTTTTTCAAATAGCCCCGTTGTACGACAATTCTGTACGAAAATTTTTCTAGCAACTGTTCTCGTTTGTCATTGCTGCAAAAAACGCAATTTCTCATCCGTGTAACTTTTGAATAGTTTTATTGCGCTCGTTGAATCTCAGTTTGGCGCAGATAGCACATATGTATGATACTTTGTTGAAAACTATCAGTTCCTAGTCCTACTGGGCAGTTGTAAATCCCTGGGACTGAAGGAAGAACACTGTTGATTTTGTCTTATGGTTCTTCCACCAGACCGCATTTCACAGGTATTCGCTAGAAACATTTCAGTTTCTAATCCTAGTTGGCTGTAGGAAATTAGAGGGATTTAAGAATAGCTGTGATTTGCCGTCTTTTAATAAGAGACTGTCAAAAACTCTTCCATACTTTCTTAAATTTTTAACTTTCTGAACATGGAGCGAAGTCCAGGTGGTAAGCGAGCAAAGAGGGGTAAGGACATCGAGGTAGAGGTACGCGAGAAGGTGCTCCTTCCAGTGCTGGCAACAACATGCAAGCCAGCGGATCGTCGGTTGCAGGACCATCAGGCCTGTCATCGCTGGGTCAGGGCCCTGTGAATCTCAGTAACGAACAGCGTCGCCAATCTGTTCTGCAGTGGTTAATGCAACCTGCATCCAGCAGTCTTACCTCCTCGTCCTCACGGCCACAAATGTCGTCATCAGCATCCTCAGCATCCGTCCATCATGAAGCGAAGGCAGCCCAAATGTCAACTTGTGTACCCACCACTGTGGATAATCCATTTTCTGAAGACCTCTTTGATGACAAAATGCAGTTGGGGTCAGAAGGCATGTTAAAAGATCAAGAGGCCAAAGAGGATGATTTTGTCTGCTCTGACGCCCAGTTACTGATGCCATCAGAGGAGGAGAAGGAAGCCGGTCAATCGGCAAAAATCCCGGGCGGTCGGCAACGCCTTGCAGTGCCTCTTGCTTGTAGCCCGCAGCTCCTGGATGTAGAATGTCAGGACGACGAAGTCATCTGTGTTGATGATGGTGATGACGACATTGCGGATCCAACGTGGTCCTTTCAGCAGAATTTGCTTGCGAGCGCTTCATCACTGGACGAGGAGGAGGACGATGGAGTAGTGTCAGTATGGGTTCCGCCTCAAAAAGGAAGAGGGCGGTCGCAGAAGTCCGCTGAGATGATTCCGCCAGCCACGATCAGTGGAAACACCGCTCCTTGCTTATCGCCGTCAAAAAGGTCCAGGACCTCTCAAGCCTGGGCCTTTTCCAGCAAGCCTCTGATTGACCCAGCGATGTCATATGCCGCCTTTGCCGTAAACGCATAAGTAGAGGCAAGAATCTTAGGTGTTTAACCACCACCAACATGTCTAGTCAAATGCAGCGAATGCATGAGTTGAAATGGAGGGAACACTTGGCGAATATAGGCCACACCGATCCCGGGCTTCCAACCACTGTCACACCCTCTGTCTCTGCCTCCTCCTCCTCCGCCACCACCAAGCGTTCCTCAGCTGCCCATGTCTCTCAGAGTCATGATCAGGGATCAGCCTCTGCTTCAGCCTCCACCGTCGCCCGAGTACCACCAGACCCATCCTACCACTTCTCCTTCCACCAGTTTGACGACCTGCACACCATACAGCAGCCAGTCTAGCAGCCAGCCTTCTGTCTTCCAGGTTTTGGAGCAGAAGAAACACTTTAACCCAGACCATACCAAAGCCAAAAGCCTGAATGTCAGCATTGCCAGGCTTTTAGCCTTGGAAATGTTGCCTTTCCGTCTGGTGGACACAGATGGGTTCCGCCACATCATGGCCCTTGCCTGCCCCCAATATCAGATGCCGAGCAGGCATTTCTTTGCCAGAAAAGCCGTCCCTGCCCTGGCCAGCCACGTGTCATCTAAATTTCAAGCGCGTTGTCTGCATCTGTGTCTGGAAAAGTCCATCTGACCACCGACACATGGACTAGTAAGCACGGCTCACTGGGTGATCTGGGTGGATGTCTCTGGTGGTGACGGTGGCTCTCAGGCTCGGCGCACGCTCTTCAAAACCGCAGGGATGGTGCAGGGTTCTTTCCCCCAAGGTCCTCTGGTGGCATCACGTGCCCAGAGAAACCAGGCCGTGTTGAAATTCATCTGTCTTGGAGACCGTCCACACACAGGTCAGGAGCTGTGGACGGATCTCCGCAACGAGACCGAGCGCTGACTGGGTGACAAGAACCTTGTGCCAGGCAAGGTGGTGTGCGATAACGGGCGAAATCTGCTGGCCACCCTTAAGATCGGTAGGCTGGAGCACATCCCTTGCCTGGCACATGTCATGAACCTTGTCGTCCAGAAATTTCTAAAGCGCTACCCGGGTCTGGACTGCCTGCTGAGGAAGGCTCGAGGTCTGAGTTCGCACTTCCGCCGTTCGCACCCTGCTTCGTCCCGCCTGGCTGCATTGCAGCATCAGCTCGGCCTCCCCGTCAACCGTCTCATTGTTGACGTGGCAACACGCTGGAATTCCACCCTCCATATGCTCCAGAGATTGTGCCAGCAGCGCAATGCCATTACGCAATACGAAGTGACACATGGCCTGACAAGCAGTGGTGCAGACCTCGGGGTGTTGAGCCACCGAGAGTGGAGGCAGGTGAAAGAGCTCTGCACCATCCTTGCCAGTTTTGAAGAAGCCACCAAAATGGTCAGTGCGGACAATGCCCTTGTCAGCATGAGCATTGTGGTGATCTTAGTTCTGAAACGATCATTGGACACTCTGAAACATCAGGTCCAACCAGCGACGGAGGAGGAGACAGATACAGATGCAGACACGGAGCCTTTCTCTCCGTCGAATCCAAAAGGCCCGACAGTTTCACAATTTTATCGGTCTTCATTAGGCAGTGGTTCGGGGTCCAGGGCTAGTGCAAGGCGGCGCTTCAGCTCTCAGAGTGCATCATCTCAGGCAAGTCAGGGCTGTGTTGAAGCTGTGCCGGAGGAAGCGGAGGAGGAGGACACCGCTGGACATTCCTGGACACCGAAGTTACCGACGTCCCTTCCTGGAAAGAGGTGGGCACGAATTTGAGGCGGAGGAGGAAGATGAGGAAGATCAGTTTGCTAGTGCCCCTCGACCTAGAGGCTTGGGAAATCAAGGCTCCATCTCTCACATGAGTGCTTGGATGCTCCATTTCCTCCAACATGATCCTTGCATTAAGGCCATCAAACTGAACAACAGTTACTGGGTGGCCACCCTCCTCGATCCCTGGTACAAAGCAAAACTCAGCACTTTCCTTCCACCCACCCAAATAGAGAGTAAAATGCAGGAATTAGAGACCGTGCTTATTGAGCAACTGGAGACATCTGTTGTGTCTGCTTCACGTTCTTCAAATGTCACGGTGGAACAACATCAGCAACGTGATAGCAGTAGAGTGCCAAGTAGCCGTAGCGGCAGCAGCAGCAGGCATTGTGGCAGAAGCCTAATGGGTGACCTCTGGCAATCTTTATTTACCACCTCACCAACGCATGTAATGCAGGGCACACATACAACACACAGAGACCGGCTTAAGATCATGGTGCACGACTATCTGCGTCTCAACACTGATGTTTTTGGATGTGTTCCGGACCCAATCGACTTCTGGGTATCCAAAATGGATGAATGGCCCGAGCTTACTGGCCATGCCATAGAGGTGTTGTCCTGCCCAGCAGCCAGCGTCATATCTGAGCGGACCTTCAGCACAGCTGGAGGAGTCATTACAGACAAACGCATCCGGCTTTCCACAGATAATGTGGATCGTTTGACTTTCATCAAGATGAATCAGGCATGGATCTCTGATGTTGTGGCCCCAATTGCCGAGGTCACCGATTAGTTGCCGGTCTACTTCACATTCCTCTTCCAAAAGGAATGGTACTCTTGAAAAATTTTCAAAATGATCATTTCTTACTGCAATTTTTATTCTCGGTTCCCAAAAGTTCATTTTGCTGGTTTTGCGGTGAGGAGACTGTAAAAGGCACCAAGGTTTCATGAAAAACCTTATTCCATTTATCTTTAGATAAATTTTTGGGGGCATGTTGCTGTGAAATGCAGCTATACTACAGGTCATATTCTAAAAAATGTGGTATCTAACAGACATTTGTTCTTCACAATTGTCAAGAGTGGCTCAAGGATGATGGTGCTGTCAAAAACAGGAATAGGTAGGACACTGTTAATGGACACATATTACAACCCATTTAAATACAATTAAAAAAAAGAGAAACAAAGACGTGGTGGGATTCCATCCTAAAAATGGTGGTTGAAAGACTCCTTTTTCCGGCACCTCTTAATCTGTGGGTCAGACAGGTTTAAGGGTCATGCTGCGTTCCAGGACAGGGATAGTCAATGTCCAGTTCAAGTAAAATGATGGTTCACATCATACTGCCTTCTGGCACTTTTTAATTTGTGGGTCATGCAGGTTTAAGGGTCATGCTGTGGTACAAGACAGGGATAGTGAATAGTCTGTGAGTTTTTTTCTGTGACTCTTGTTGCCTAATTGTGTTGCCTAAGTTGTAGCACGTATCCATTTTACTGTTGTGGATGTTAATTCCAGCTTCTCTAGCCCTGTTTGGGTGTAAGAATGAAGGTGTTGTTCCTCTCCCATAGACTTTAATGGTCATCGGCGATAATCTATTATCGACTATCGGATATCGGCATGATAATTGACGATATCGACTATCGATCCGATGACGATAGTTGACGCAATCGCTCAACACTAGTCGCCAGGCAAGGTGCTGTGCGTCAACGGGAAAAATCTCCTTGCTGCCCTTAAGATCGGTAGACTTACGCACATCCCTTGCCTGGCACACATCATGAACCTGGTGGTGCAGGAATTACTGAAGTGCTACCCGGGTCTTGACTGTCTGCTGAGGAAGGCTTGAGGTCTTAGATCACACTTCCGGCGCTCGCACCCTGATTTGGCACTATTGGCAGCGTTGCACCATCATCTGGGCCTCCCCGTCAACCGTCTCATTGTTGACGTGGCAAAACACTGGAATTCCACCCTTCACATGCTCCAGCGATTGTGGCAGCAGCGTAATGCCATTATGAAGTGTGAAGTATAGTATGGCCTGATGAGCAGTGGTGCGGACCTCGGGTTGTTAAACCATAGAGAGTGGAGGCAGGTGAAAGATCTCTGCACCATCCTTGCCAGTTTTGAAGACGCCCCAAAAATGGTCAGTCAGGACAATGCCCATGTCAGCATGACCATTGTTGTGATATTTTTACTGGAACAAGCGTTAGACACTCTGCGGCAGCAGGTCCCAGCAGTGATGGAGGAGGAGGCGGACACAGATGCGGACACAGAGCCTTAGGCTATGTCTACACTGCAGTGGACAAAAGACGACCTGAAAATGAATTCCTAAAAACGTTCATGAAACTGAGTTTTCTGTCCACTGCCTGTTAAAAGCAGCTGAAAAAAAACGGCCGTTTTTTGCAGCGACTTGCATGTTTGGAAGCGTTTTTAACAAGCGTTTTTTGCTTGTCTTTAAGCCTGTTTATTAATGTATGCATAAATTAAGCCATTGGATGTAACTCCGCCCTACAAAAGGGTAAATAAAGCACCTCTTTGCATTTATATGTGATCTTGTAGTCGTTTTAGGAATTTTGGCACTAATAAAGTTATCTTGTGTTTGTCGCCAAAAATAAGCTTTTTGTACGGATTTTTGCTCGAAAGTCCATTTTTTATGGATTTTGGTGCTAAGATCTGCATTTTTACGGATTTTGGCGCTAATAAAGTTCTCGCGTTTGTCGCCAAAAATACGTTCTTTTTTACGGATTTTGGCCCTAAATTAAATTTTTTAACGGATTTTGGTGCTAAAATTTGCATTTTTACGGATTTTGCCGCAAATAAAGTTATTTTGCTTTTGCCGCCAAAAATATGGATTTTTTACGGATTTTGGCTCTAAAGTACATTTTTTTTAAGGATTTTGATACTAAGATATGCATTTTTACAGATTTTGGCGCTAATAAATCTTAGCGTTTGTCGCCAAAAAATACGTTTTTTTTTTTATTTTGGCGCAAAAAACCTTCTCTTAACATTTTTTGCCGCTAATAAAGTTAAGAAAAAGATTTAAGTGCCAAAATCCGTTAAAAAAACGATTCTGGTGCCAAAATACGTAAGAAAACTTATTTTTGGCATCAGAAGCGAGAACTTTATTGGCGCCAAAATATGTTAAGAAAAGGATTTTAGTGCCAAAATCCACAAAAAAACGGATTTTGACACCAAAATCCATAAAAAACTTATTTTGAGCGAAGAAAATATGAATTGCGCAAAAATCTTTAGCGACCAAAGCATGATCATTTTATTACAAAAGGTACAAAAAAGGACTCATCAGACACTTGTATGCAAATTTGATAAAGTATAACCTTTATTAACACCCACTATTGGTGGGACTAGGGTCTCCTTGGTGGGTTTTCATTGAAAAATTGGGGCAAAAAAACGCAGCGAAAACGTGACAAAAAACGCAACAAATGACGTCCGGCGCTTTACATAGACTCCTGTAGTAAATGTTCTGCCCTGCTCTGCCATTTTTTAGAGGATGTTGCAAAATACGACCAGTAAAAAAAACGAGCAGAAAAAAGAAGCTCAGTGTAGACAGCAGGACGGTTTTACATTGGAAGTCTATTGGAGATGATTACAGTCATTTTTCCAGTGTTTTTAGAAAACTGACGAGGTGATAACTGACAAACGTATCTGTCTTTTCCCTGAGAATGTGGATCGTTTGACATTTATCAAAATGAATCAAGCATGGCTGTGACGATTTTGTTGTCCCGGTTGCCGATGTCATTGACTAGTAAACTGTAGCACGTCTTCTTTACAATGTGAAATACACATTCCACATTGAAAAAAAATCAATGGTATTATTGAAAAAAATCTTATTCCAAATACTAATTTCTTCATGAAAATTTTATTCTGAATGTTCAAAAGGTCATTTTTGCTGGTTTTGTGGTCAGGCCACTGTAAAAACACCAATAGTAAAGGTCGTATTGAATTTTTTTTTATTCCAAATACTCATTTCTTCTTGCTAATTTTATCATCAGTGTCTAAAAGATCATTTTGCTGATTTTGGGGTCAGGCCACTGTAAAAGACACCAATAGTAAATGTCCTATTGAAAAAATCTTATTTCAAATGCTAATTTCTTCTTGAAAATGTTATTCTGAGTGTCCAATAGGTCATTTTGCTGGTTTTGAGATCAGGCTACTGCAAAAGGGGTGCCAGGGGTGCCAATATGGCAGTACTGCTGTCAGTGGCCCTAATCAAAAAGGGCCCCAGTGATATGTTAAAAATAGGAACTAGTAATGGGTGGGGGCCCCATTTGATTTAGCTACATTTGGGTCCTGAAACGGTTAATAGATGACTGACAGCAACTCGGGCTACCACTGTACCCCCTATAACTCCAGCCGTGCCAGCTGAACCTCCATGTTCCCCATTGGGATGTTCTTGCTGCCACCACATATATGACATGTTCTTGCGCCCTGGTGAAAAAAGTGATAGGGGGCTCCTGCCAGTTACCATGTGCCATTTCCAATACCAAAGTCTTCTCATGCATCAAAGGGGACCTATAGCAGCTGCTACCGCTGTACCTGCTATAGCTACGCTGTCCTCATCTTTACCTAATGAAAGAAATGAATTATTTTAACCTGTGAATCTTTTTTCTGTGACTCTTAGAGCCATATTGCCTTCACTAAGTTGTACCATGTATCCAGTTAATGGATAAAAAATTAACCTGATCATCTTCTCCCATTGACTTTAATAGGAATCGGCGATTGATCGAGATCAAGATCGAAAATCGGAACGATTTTCTTTCAAATCGACAATCGACTCAATCTAAAAAAATTTTAGTGATCGCTCATCTCTACTGTGAAACAGCATGGTAAAAACACCCCTTTAGTTTTGGATGTCACATTATTTTCACTTTCTTGTTTATACTTCATTTTCTGGGCACATCGGAAATATATATGCTTAGAGTAGGGGGGTTCCTAGGCTAAACTGCACTCAGATGAAGAAATTTCTTTTTCCCCACCCCTTCACATGTTGCGCCATGCTGCAACAGATTGCATCACCAACAACCAAAGCCAGAATATACAAAAAGCTATAACACAAAGTAAAATAATAGTCCTACAATTTGCAAATAACACCGCTACACAAAACCAGAATCCCAAAGACAAGATTTTTGATAATCCCACTAAGACCACATATTGCCACCACATAGTGACCAAATAATACTGCCACATCACGACCACATATCACTACAACATAGTGACTAAATAATACAATCACACCATGACCTCATATCACCATCTCATAGTGACTGAAAAATACCTCAGCACCATGACCTCATATTACCACCACATAGTGACTAAATAACACCACCACTAGAGATGGGAGAATCGACTCTAAGGAAGTGGATTTTGTCTAGAATTTCAGGAAAACTTCGGTTCTGCACGAAGCCGAAGTTTATGGTACTTTGCGGGAATGAATCGTCTTTTCTTTTACAAAGCACATGGCGTGACATGGGGCAGAGAACTCTGAGTGGAAGAAAGGAACACCCTCAATGACATGTGCAGACATGAAGCCAATCAGCAGCCAGCGGGCTTCTGTGACGTCACAGCCCTATAAATACGGACGTCATCTTAAATTCTCACTCTTCTCACTGTGACTCCTGTCAATAAGCAGCTTGCTGCTGCTGCTGCTGCACTATATTGCACTCTTTAGCAAAGAAACTAATTTTATCAGCCACCGGTGTAAAAGACCTTTACAAGTGTGTCATACACACACTTGTTACTCAACCAGCGTCATTATTTTGTTTTAGTTTGTGGGGTATTCTCCCTTAAGTCCAGGTTGGGTGTACTTCTGCCCCCATACACGCCTGAATTCCATCTAGTTATTCTGTAGGGTATATCATACCCAAGGCTTAATTTAACCTCTTGATTGTGGGTTAATTAGGACTAAAATACAGCGTGTCTGTAGTTTTTTGTCCCTTATATGCCTAAATTACATTTGGTTTTTCTGTACGGTATTTCATACCCAAGGCTTAATTTAACCTCTTGATTGCCGGGTCATTAAGACTAAAATACAGCGTATCTGTAGTTTTTTGTCCCTTATACGCCTACATTACATTTGGTTTTTCTGTACGGTATTTCATACCCAAGGCTTAATTTAACCTCTTGATTGTGGGGTAATTTGGACTAAAATACAGGGTGTCTGTATTTTTTTGTCCCATATATGACTAAATTACAACTGGTTGTTCTGTAGTGTATTTCATACCCAACCCTTAATTTAACTTCTTGATTGTGGGTTAATTTGGGATCGGCTAGGATTTCCACACACCAATGCCTTATGCATCGGATTAGATCATCCATGACGCCTCACCAAAACTTTGAGAAATGAGTCTGGATTCAAACTACCTGCCTCAGCTACTATTCTGATGCTGTCACCCGCCTGATGCCACACATCTGCTGCCAGCTGCTCCATCTGCCACCCACCATATTTACCAGGGACGGTTCTTGCCACCCACCTCCACACTGTGTCATGGTGCCAATCTGTGGCCTACTCAAGCTGCTGCTACCTCCATGCTGTGTCATTGTGCCGCTCTGTGGCCTACTCATGTTGCTGCCACCTCCAGAATTTGTCATTGTGCCACCCTCCTACCTCATGCTGCTGTTGCTGCCGCCACCTCCACACTCTGTCATTGTGCCACTCTGTGGCCTACCGATGTTGCTGCCACCTTCTCAACCTGTTATTGTGCCACTCTGTGGCTTACTGGTGTTGCTGCCACCTCCATACTGTGTAATTGTGCCACTCTGTGGCCTACTGATGTTGCTGCCATCTTCTCAACCTGTAATTGTGCCACTCTGTGGCCTAGTGGTGATGTTGCTGCCACCTCCACAGTATGTGATTGTGCCACTTTGTGGCCTACTGATGTTGCTGCCACCTTCCCAACCTGTCATTTGCCACTCTGTGGTCTAGTGATGTTGCTGCCACCTCCACACTCTATCATTATCCAACTCTGTGGCCTACTGATGTTGCTGCCAACTGACCACTATCTCACTCGGACACCCTGTGGTTTCCTAATGCTGTTTCCACCCTCCACCACTCTATGACGTTGCCACTATGTTTGGTATTCCCCTCTTTTAATCTGTCAGAAGGAATGAAAAGGATCAGGATTGTCTGATGACTAGCTAGCCAAAAGCAGGGGTGGATACAGAGCACAGAAGGCATGCACATATCCCATTTACTGGTAATCTTTGAGAGAGAGAGAGAGAGATAGAGAGAGAGAGAGGAGAGAGATTATTTACAAATTATGTTGGGAAATAAGTGTTTGGTCTCCTACAAACAAGCAAGATTTCTGCCTCTCACAGACCTATACCTTCTTCTTTAAGAGGCTCCTCTGTCCTCCACTCATTACCTGTAGTAACGGCACCTGTTTGAACTTGTTATCATTATAAAAGACACCTCTCCACAACCTCAAACAGTCACACTCCAAACTCCACTCTGGTGATGACCAAAGCGCTGTCAAAGGACACTAGAAACAAAATTGTAGCCCTGCACCAGGTTGGGAGGACTGAAACTGCAATAGGCAAGCAGCTTAGTGTGAAGAAATCAACTGTGGGAGCAATAATTAAAAAATGGAAGTCATACAAGACCACTATTAATCTCCCTCAATCTGGGGCTCCACGTAAGATCTCACCCTGTGGGGTCAAAATGATCACAAGAATGGTGAGTAAAAATCCCAGAACCACACGGGGGACCTAGTGAATGACCTGCAGAGAGCTGGGACCAACATAACAGGTAACACACTATGCCACACACGTGCCAGACGTGTCCCCTTGCTTAAGCCAGAATATGTCCGGGCCCGTCTGAAGTCTGCTAGACAGCATTTGGATGATCCAGAAGAGTCTTGGGAGAATGTAATATGGTCAGATGAAACCAAAGTAGAACTGCTTGGTAGAAACACAATTCATCGTGTTTGGAGGAGAGAGAATGCTGAATTGCATCCAAAGAACACCACACCTACTGTGAAGCATTTAGGTGGCAACATCATGATTTGGGTCTGGACGACGACTGATCCGTGTACATGAAAGAATGAATGGAGCCATGTATCATGAGGTTTTGAGTGCAACACTCCTTCCATAAGCAAGAGCATTGAAGATGAAACGTGGCTGGGTCTTTCAGCATGACAATGATCCCAAGCATACTGCCAGAGCAATGAATGAGTGGCTTTGTAAGAAGCATTTCAAGGTCCTGGAGTGGACTAGACAGTAGGTGGGTATGGCCCCTGTAGGAGAGTATATGGACACTGAAAGTAGAAGTATGACCCCTGTATGTGGGTATATGGCCCCTAAAGTTGGGTATGTGGTCTTTGTTGGTAGATATATGGCAATTATAGGTGGGTTTATGTCCCTTTAGGTAGATATTTTGCCCTTGTAGGTAAGTTTATGGCCTCTGAAGGTGGGTATATGGCTGCTGTAGGTGAGTATATGGCCACTGTATGAAGAAGTATGGCCCCTTTAGGTAAGTATATGGCCCCTGTAGGTGGGACTATGACCGCTGTAGGTGGGTATTTTCCCCTTGGAGGTAAGTATATGGCCCGTGTAGGTGGGTATATGGGCCTTGTAGGTAGACATTGGTCCCTGAAGGTGGGAATATGGCCCCTGTAGGTAGGTGTATGGGCCTTGTAAGTGGGTATATGGCCCCTGTAGGTGGGTATATAGCCCCTGTAGGTGGGAATATGGCCCCATTAGCTAGGTATATGGCCCCTGCAAGTGGGTATATGTCCCGTATAGGTGGGTATATGGCCCCTGTAGGTGGGTGTTTGAAACTTGTAGGTAAGTATATGGCCCTTGTAAGTGGGTATATGGCCCCTGTAGGTAGAAATATGTCCTTTGTCGATGGGTATTTTTCCCTTATAGGTAAGTTTATGGCCATGTAGGTAGATATATAGCCCCTGAAGTTGGGTATATGGCCCCTGAAGGTGGATATATGGTCCATGTAGGTAGAAATATGGCCCTGTAGGTAGTTATATGGTTCCTGTAGGTAGGTATATGGTTCCTATAGGTAAGTATATAGCCCCTGTAGGTGGGTATATGGCTGCTGTAGGTAGGTATATGGCCTTTGAAGGTGGGTATATGGCCGCTGTAGGTGTGTATATGGCCCCTGTAGGTGGGACTATGACCACTGTAGGTGGGTATATTCCCCTTGGAGGTAAGTATATGGCCCATATAGGTTGGCATATGGCTTGTAGGTAGACATATGGCCCCTAAATGTGTGTATATAGCCCCTGTAGGTGAGTACATGGCCCCATTAGCTCGGTATTTGGCCCCTGCAAGTTGGTATATGGTACGTGTAGGTTGGTATATGGCCTAGTTATCTAGGTATATGGCCCATGCAAGTGGGTATATGGCCCCTGTAGGTGGGTATATGGCCCCTGTAGGTATGTATATGACCCTATTGATTTGGTATAAAGCCCCTGTATGTGAGTATATGGCCCCTGTATGTGAGTATATGGCCCTTGTAGGTGGATATTTTGCCCTTGTAGGTAAGTTTATGGCCTTGTAGGTAGGCATATAGCCCCTGAGGTGGGTATATGGTCCCTGTAGGTGGATATATGGTCCCTGTAGGTGGGTATATGGCCTCTGTAGGTGCATATATTACTCTTGTAGGTAAGTATATGGCCCTTGTAGGTGGGTATATGTCCACTGTAGGAAGAAATATGTCCCTTGTAGGTGAGTATTTATCCTATGTAGGTAAGTGTTTTGCTCTGTAGTTGGGTATGGCCCCTGAAGGTGGGTATATGGCCCCGGTAGCGAGGTATATGGCCCCTGAAAGTGGGTATATGGCCCCTGTAGGTGGGTATATGGCCCCTGTAATTGGGTGTATGGCCCCTGTAGGTGAATATATGGCCCCTGTAGGTAAGTTTATGGCCTTGTAGGTAGGTATATAGCCCCTCAAGGTGGGTAAATGACCCCTGTAGGTGGACATATGGTCCCTGTAGGTGGACATATGGCCCATGTAGGTAAAAATATGGCCATGAAGGTAGTTATATGGTTCCTTTAGGCAGGTATATGGTACCTGTAGGTAAGTATATAGCCCCTTTAGGTGGGTATATGGCCCCTGTAGAAGGGTTTATGCCCTCTGTAGGTAGGTATATTGCCCCTGTAGGAGGGCATATGGCCCCTGTATGTGGGTATATGGCCCCTGTAGGTACATATATTACTCTTGTAGTTAAGTATATGGCCCTTGTAGGTGGGTATATGGCCATTGTAGGTAGAAATATTTCCCTTGTAGGTGGGTATATGGCCCCTGTAGGTATATTTATCGCCCTGTAGGTAGGTATATGGCCATTGTATATGGCCCCTGTAGATAGGTATATGGTCCCTGTAGGGAGGTATATGGTACCTGTAGCTAAGTATATGGCCCTTGTAGGTTGGTATCTGGCCCTGCAGGTAGGTGTCTGGCCCCAGTAGGTAGAAATATGGCCCCGGTAGATGGGTATATGGCCCCTGTAGGTGGGTATATGGCCCCTGTCGATTTGGCCCCTGTAGATGGGGTTATGGCCCTTAAGGTAGGTATTTGATGCCTAAAGGTGGGTATATACCCCTGTAGGTGGGTATCTGTCCCCTGTAGGTAACTGTATGTCCCATTAAGTTGATATATGGTCCTTTAAGTGTGCATATGGCCCCTGTAGTTGGGTATAAGACCCCTGTAGGTATATTGACCCTGGAGGTTGGTATTTGGCCCCAGTAGGTGGGTATATGGCCCCTGTAGGTATGTATATGGACCTTGTAGATAGGTATATGGTCCTTGTAAGTGGGTATATGGTCCTGTTGGTATATGGCAACTGAAGATGGGTAAATGGTCTCTATATGTGGGTTTATGGCCTCTGTAGGTAGAAATATGGCCCCTGTAGGTGGCTTGTGGCCCCTGTAGGTAGGTATATGGCCTCTGTAGGTAGAAATATGGCCCCTGTAGGTGGCTTGTGGCCCCTGTAGGTAGGTATATGCAAGTATAAATATGACCCCTTTTTGTGGGTACATGGCCTCTAAAGATGGGTACATGGCCCATGTTGGTGGGTATGAGACCTCTGCAGATTTAAATATGGCCCCTAAAAGTAGGTATATGACCCCTGTATGTAGAAATATGACCCCTGTAACTGGGTATATGGCCCCTGCATATGGGTAATTGGCCCTGTAGCTGGGTATTTGGCCCCTGTAGGTGGGTATATGGCCCCTGTAGGTGGGTACATGGCCCCGGTAGGTGGATATATGGCCCCTGTAAGTAGGTATATGGCCCCTGTAGGTAGGTATATTGCTCCTGTAGTTGGGTTTATGGCCCTTTAGGTAGTTATTTTGCACCTAAAAGTGCGTATATGGCCCTGTAGGTGGGTATCTGTCCCCTGTAGGTAACTGTATGTCCCATTAAGTTGATATATGGCCCTTTAAGTGTGTATATGGCCCCTGTAGGTAGGTATATGGACCCTGTAGGTACATGGCTCCTGTAGGTTGGTATTTGGCCCCAGTAGGTGGGTATATGGCCCCTGTAGATGGGTATATTGCCCCTGGAGGTAAGTATATGGCAACTGTACGTGGGTATATAGCCCTTGTAGGTAGAAATATGGCCTCTGAAGGAGGGACTCTATGGCCCTCCTAGGTAGTTGTATGGCCCCTGTAGGTGGGCATGTAGCCCGTGAAGGTGGGTATATGACCCTTTAGCTAGGCATATTGCCCCTATAAGTGGGTACACTGCCCTTGTATGTGGGTATATATGGCCCCTGTAGGTAGGTTTATGACCTTGTCGGTTGGTTTATGGCCCCTGTATGTGAGTATATGGCCCTTATAGGTGGGTATATGACTCATGTAGGTAAGTATATGGCCCTTGTAGGTGGGTATATGGCTCCTGTAGGTAGAAATATAACCCTGTAAGTAGTTATATGGTCCCTGTAGGTAGGTATTGGTTCCTTTAGGTAGGTGGGTATATGACCCCTGTAGGTGGGTATATGGCCGCTGTAGGTAGGTAGATGGCCTCTGAAGGTGGGTATATGGCCGCTGTATGTGAGTATATGGCCACTGTTTGAAGAAATATGGCCCCTTTAGGTAAGTATATGGCCCCTGTAGGTGGGACTATGACCGCTGTAGGTGGGTATTTTCCCCTTGGAGGTAAGTATATGGCCCGTGTAGGTGAGTATATGGCCCTTGTAGGTAGACATATGGTCCCTGAAGGTGGGAATATGGCCCCTGTAGGTAGGTGTATGGGCCTTGTAAGTGGGTATATGGCCCCTCTAGGTGGGCATATAGCCCCTGTAGGGTGGTATATGGCCCCATTAGCTAGGTATATGGCCTCCGCATGTGGGTATATGGCCCGAGTAGGTGGGAATATGGCCCCTGTAGGTGGGTACATGGCCCCGGTAGGTGGGTATATGGCCCCTGTAAGTAGGTATATGCCCCTGTAGGTAGGTATATGACCCCTGTAGGTAGAAATATTGCTCCTGTAGTTGGGTTTATGGCCCTTTAGGTAGTTATTTTGCACCTACAAACAATGCGTAATGGCCCATGTAGGTGGGTATCTGTCCCCTGTAGGTAACTTGTATGTCCCCATTAATGTTGATATATGGCCTTAAGTGTGTATATGCCCCTGTAGGTAGGTATATGGACCCTGTAGGTACATGGCTCCTGTAGGTTGGTATTTGGCCCCAGTAGGTGGGTATATGGCCCCTGTAGATGGGTATATTGCCCCTGGAGGTAAGTATATGGCAACTGTACGTGGGTATATAGCCCTTGTAGGTAGAAATATGGCCTCTGAAGGAGGGACTCTATGGCCCTCCTAGGTAGTTGTATGGCCCCTGTAGGTGGGCATGTAGCCCGTGAAGGTGGGTATATGACCCTTTAGCTAGGCATATTGCCCCTATAAGTGGGTACACAGCCCTTGTAGGTGGGTATATATGGCCCCTGTAGGTAGGTTTATGACCTTGTCGGTTGGTTTATGGCCCCTGTATGTGAGTATATGGCCCTTGTAGGCGGGTATATGACTCATGTAGGTAAGTATATGGCCCTTGTACGTGGGTATATGGCTCCCGTAGGAAGAACTATAACCCTGTAAGTAGTTATATGGTCCCTGTAGGTAGGTATTGGTTCATTTAGGTACGTGGGTATATGACCCCTGTAGGTGGGTATATGGCCGCTGTAGGTAGGTATATGGCCTCTGAAGGTGGGTATATGGCCGCTGTATGTGAGTATATGGCCACTGTTTGAAGAAATATGGCCCCTTTAGGTAAGTATATGGCCCCTGTAGGTGGGACTATGACCGCTGTAGGTGGGTATTTTCCCCTTGGAGGTAATGTATAATGGCCCGTGTAGTAGAGTATATGGCCCTGTAGGTAGACATATGGTCCCTTGAAGGTGGGAATATAGGCCCCTGTATGAGGTGTAATGGCCTTGAAGTAGGTATATGGTCCCTGTAGGTGGGCATATAGCCCCTGTAGGGTGGTATATGGCCCCATTAGCTAGGTATATGGCCTTTGCAAGTGGGTATATGGCCCGTGTAGGTGGGAATATGGCCCAGTTATCTAGGTATATGGCCCCTGCAAGTGGGTGTATGGCCCCTATAGGTAGGTATATGACCCTGTTGATTGGTATAAAGCCCCTGTATGTGAGTATATGGCCCCTGTAGGTGGGTATTTGACTCTTGTAGGTAAGTATATGGCCCTTGTAGGTGGGTATATGGCCCCTGTAGGTAGAAATATGTCCCTTGTAGGTGGGTATTTTGCCATTGTAGGTAAGTTTATGGCCTTGTAGGTAGGCATATAGCCCCTGAAGGTGGGTATATGGCCCCTGTAGATGGATATATGGTCCCTCTAGGTGGGTATATGGTCCCTCTAGGTGGGTATATGGTCCCTGTAGGTGGATATATTGTCCCTGTAGGTAGGTATATGGTTCCTATAGATAAGTATATAGCCCCTGTAGGTAGGTATATGGCCGCTGTAGATTGGTATATGGCCTCTTTAGGTGGGTATATGGCCCCAGTATGTGGGTATATGGCCTCTGTAGGTGCATATATTACTCTTGTAGGTAAGTATATGGCCCTTGTAGGTGGGTATATGGCCACTGTAGGTAGAAATATGTCACTTGTAGGTGGGTATTTGGCCCATGTAGGTAAGTTTTTTGCCCTCTAGGTGGGTATATGGCCCCTGAAGGTGGGTATATGGCCCCGTTAGCTAGGTGTATGGCCCCTGTAGGTTGGTATATGGCCCCATTAGCTTGGTATATGGCCCCTGAAAGTGGATATACGGTCCCTGTAGGTAGGTATATGCAAGTATAAATATGGCCCCTTTTTTGTAGGTATATGGCACTTTAGGTAGGTACATGGCCTCTGGAGATGGGAATATGGCACCTGTTGGTGGGTATGTGGCCTCTGCAGATATAAATATGAACCCTAAATGTAGGTATATGGCCCCTGTATGTAGAACTATGGCCCCTGTATATCTGTAATTGGTCCTGTAGCTGAGTATTTGGCCCCTGTAGGTAGGTATATAGCCCCTGTATGGAGGTATATGGCCCCAGTAGGTGGGTATAAGGTCCCTGTAGATGGGGTTATGGCCCTTTAGGTAGGTATTTGATGCCTAAAGGTGGGTATATAGCCCTGTAGGTGGGTATCTGTCCCAAATAGGTAGGTGTATGCCTATTAAGTTGATATATGGTCCTTTAAGTGTGCATATGACCCCTATAGTTTGTTATTAGGCCCCTGTAGGTAAATTGACCCTGCAGGTTGGTATTTGACCCCAATAGGTGGGTAAATGCCCCCTGTAGGTATGTATATGGCCCCTGTAGGTAGGTATATGGCCACAGTAGGTAGAAATATGGCCACTATAGGTAGGTATATGCAAGTATAAATATGGCCCCTTTTTTGTGGGTATATGGCACTCTAGGTAGGTACATGGCCTCTGAAGATGGGTATGTGGCCCCTGTTGGTGGGTATGTGGCCTCTGTAGATATAAATATGACCCCTAAATGTAGGTATATGGCCCCTGTAACTGGGTATATAGCCCCTGTATATGGGTAATTGGCCCTGTAGCTGGGTATTTGGCCCCTGTAGGTAGGTATATAGCCCTTGTAGGCAGGTATATGGCCCCAGTAGCTGGGTATAAGGCCTCTGTAGGTGGGTATAAGGCCTTTGTAGGTAGGTATATGGCCCCTCAAGGTGGGTATATGGCTCCTGTAGGTAGTTATCTGGCCCTTGTAGGTAGGTATATGGCCATGTAGGTAGGTATATGACACCTACAAGTGCGTATATGGCCCTGTAGGTGGGTATCTGTCCCCTGTAGGTAGCTGTATGTCCCATTAAGTTAATATATGGCCCTTTGTGTGTAAAAGGCCCCTGTAGGTAGGTATATAAACCCTGTAGGTACATGGCCCCTGTAGGTTGGTATTTGGTTCCATTAAGTGGGTATATGGCCCCTGAAGATGGGTATATTGCCCCTGGAGGTAAGTATATGGCAACTGTAAGTGGGTATATTGCCCCCTGTAGGTGGGCATGTAGCCCCTGAAGGTGGATATATGACCATGTAGGTGGGTATATGGCCCCTTTAGCTAGGTATATGGCCCCTGTAAGTGGGTATAAGGCCCTTGTAGGTGGGTACATAGCCCCTGTAGGTAGGTTTATGATCCTGTTGGTTGGTTTATGGCCCCTATATGTGAGTATATGGCCCTGGTAGGTGGTTATATGTCTCTTGTAGGTAAGTATATGGCCCTTGTAGGTTGGTATATGGCCCCTGTAGGTAGAAATTTGTCTCTTGTAAGTGAGTATTTGGCCCTTGTAAGTAAGTTTATGGCCCTGTAGGTAGGTATATAGCTCCTCAAGGTGAGTATATGGCCCCTGTAGGTGGATATATGGCCCCTGTAGGTAGTTATATGGTCCTGATATAAAATAATATAAAATTGATAATAATAACATAGTGATAATTATTGTATTACAGACTTCATGAGAAGCTTCTCTTCTAACCTCTGTCTGAGATTAATTTTTTTGCTGGTGCTGCTAACAAATCGCTGAAACAAATAATATCCATATAAAAAGATATAAAGGCGGCACTCACCAATTCCATACGTGAATAAACTTTATTGCAAGAGCGGCATAAAAATTGGACGGGACGGACGGCAACAAACACCGGCGATCGTTTCACGCTCATAGGCGCTTTCTCAAGGTACTTTCTCATACCTTGAGAAAGCGCCTATGAGCGTGAAACGATCGCCGGTGTTTGTTGCCGACCGTCCCGTCCAATTTTTATGTCGCTCTTGCAATAAAGTTTATTCACGTATGGAATTGGTGAGTGCCGCCTTTATATCTTTTTATATGGATATGCTTAACTGTGTCTTTCTACTGGCTGAGCACCAAGTTTAAAAGTGAAACTGGGAACTGTGTCTACCTTGCATTGAGGAAGTTCATTTGAATACTGCTGCAGCAGGAGTCCAAATTAACCCCGTCGTGCCCACTTATCACTCTATATTCTGAAACAAATAATATGTTTGCCTCACTAACAAAAGTCATGTCATTCTGCCCCAAAATCCAAGTTAAACAAATACTGACTACTGGTTTTGGAGGACAAAATATTAATAATTAAGTTGATCTATTTTCTGCCAATTTTAAAGTATCTGTCAACATACTCAAAGTAGTAATGATGTCACCTATACCTTATTGATTTCTTATTGGTTTTCACTAGTGTTGAGCGATTACGTTGGCTATCGACATCAATCGATAGTCGGCCACCATCGATAAGGTTTTCGATAGTCGATAGTTGATCATCTCCGATGACCATTAAAGTCTATGGGAGAGCAACAACACCTTCATTCTTACACCCAAACAGGGCTGGAGAAGCTGGAATTAACAGCCACAACAGTCAAATGGACACCTGGCTACTCTAGGCACAACACTTAGGCTATAAAAGCCACAGAAAAAAAATCACACAACATTCACTATCCCTGTCTTGTACCACAGCATGACCCTTAAACTTGCATCACCCACAAATTAAAAAGTGCCAGAAGGCAGTATGAAAATGAACCATCATGTTACTTGAACTGGACATTGAATATCCCTGTCCTGGAACGCAGCATGAGCCCCAAACCTGCATGACCCCCACATTTAAAAAGTGCCGGAAAAAGGAGTCTTTCAACCACCATTTTAGTTTAACTGGACATTGACTATACCTGTCCTGGGCCACAGCATGAGCCCCAAACCTGCATGACCCCCACATTTAAAAAGTGCCGGAAAAAGGGGTCTAACAACCACCAAATTTTTGTTTCAAATGGACATTGACTATAAACCCTTTCCTGGGCCAAAGCAAAGAGCCCCAAACCTGCATAACCCCCCACATTTAAAAAGTGCCGGAAAAAAGGGGTTTTTCAACCACCATTTTAGTTTCACTGGACATTGACTATACCTGCCTGGGCCACAGCATGCCCCGGGCCGGATTTCAGTGGGTCGGGGAAGCCTGGCTGCGTCCGTCTTATTAACACGCAAAAATGCCCTGATGACGCAGCAACGAAAATGTCGGTGAAGCAAAGGCGGAAGGGAAGGTGAGAATCCAGCCTTCCATACACAGTCAATACCTGGTACGCTTCCCCTCCGTATGATTGGGGACCAATTGACTTACGGGAAATACGGGTGGTTAACGCTCTGTTACCCCAGGTCCCCTTTATCTTGGCATTCTTTTTCTCATTTTACCAAAGTCGGGAGGAAAGGGTCTCTGTACTTTTTTCTCGTCCGTGCTCCATACTCCATGTCCTCTAAATAACCTACTTTGGGGTCAAGTTTTCCTGTACCTCCCTTGTAAAATTTCGGGGAATTTTTTTTTAACAGCTTTTTTGACATGAAGTTTTTAAGTACTTTTAATTCAAAAAACACTTTTTAAAAATCGGAGGGAATCCACCAAGTCTTTGTTTTCTTTTTAATTGTATTAAATGGGTTGTCTCAAAAAAGGGATTGATAGTTGTTAAAATTTTGCAAAAACAAGTCTTTTTAAAATATTTTCCCATTAACATGTCCTACCTTTTCCCTGTTTCTGACAGCACCTCACCCTTGAGCCACTTTTGACCATTTAAAGAACAAATGCTGTTAGAAACAACATTTTTTAGAATAGGACCTGGATACTGCATGCACAGCAAAATGCCCCAAAAAAATTAAAAACATGACCCAGGGCCCATTTTTGACAATTGAAGAACAAAGTCTATTTAGAAACAACATTTTTTAGAATAACCTTTATTGCTGCTTTAAAGCGAAAGACCCAAAAAAAATTATAAAAATGACTTCTCAGCCACGTTAAAAATTGTGAAGGAGAAAGCCCTTAAAGCCATATTTCTTTTCCCAAGGGGGACCAGATTATTGCTGTATCTCACAGCAAATGACCCCAAAAAATTAAAAATATGACTTCTAGCCATTTAAAAATTGGGGGGAAAAAATCCATTAGAAGGCACATTTCTGTTCCAAAAGGGACTATGATTAAGCTTTTCTCACAGCAACATGACCCCAAAAAATTTTATAAATATGATTCTCAGCCACTGTTAAAAATTGTAGGCAACTTTCCCCAAAAACCTTTGAAAATGTAAAAAAATTCTAAAATGAAGTGAGTAAAAGGAATATGGTTTTGTCATAAAACCCGGTGTCTTTTAGCTCCCACAGCAAAACCACAAAATGAACTGTTGGGAAAAATTGAGAAAAAAAAAATTGGTAAAAAATGATCTTTTTAAAAAAATTTTTTCAAGAGGACCATTTCTTTTTTGGGGGGAGGAATGTGAAAACCAGCAACTAATGGGTGACCTCGGCAATTGGGGCCCAACTCATCAGGATCCATCCTGATTCTCTTGATGAAAGTAAAAATTCCACATTATCTGGGGAAAGCCGGTGGGGTTTTGCTGAAATACTCCTCCGGCTGTTGAAGGTCCGCTCAGATATGAGCTGGCTGCTGGGGGAAAAACCCTATGGCGGGGGGCCCAGTGGGCCATTCGTCCTTTTTGGGATACCCAGAAGTCTATTGGGCCCCGGAACACATAAAAAAAACATGGGTTTAAAGGGCAATAGTCGTGCACCTGATCTTAAGCGGGTCTTGAGTTTTTGTATTGGGGGCCTGCATTGCATGGTTGGTGAGGTGGTAAATAAAGATTGCCAGAGGTCCCCCTTAGGCTTCTGCCCCTTCCCTGCGCTGCCGCTGTCCCGTACGGCTACTTGGCACCTAGCTGTCACTCGCGGGGTTTTCCACCGGACATTTGAAGAACGTGAACAAACCCAAAAGATGGGTCCCATTGACAATCGCAAAGGGCTCCATTTTATGCATTTTACCTCTATTGGGTGGGGGGAAGGAAAGTGTGAGTTTTTTTTTTTACCGGGATCCAGGGGGGTGGGCCCCCCATAACTGTTTTTTCATTTTGATGGGCCCTTTAAGCAGGATCTTTTGGGGAAATGGGGGCATCCAAGCACCATGTGAGAATGGAGCCCTTGAGTTCCCAAGCCCCTTTGGGTTTTAGGGGGGACTAGCAAACTCATCTTCCTCATCTGCCCCAAATTCACGCCAACTTTTTTCCAAGGCAGGGACGTCGGTGTCTAGGAATACCTCCTCCCCCCCTCCGCTTCCTCCGCACGTTTCAAAAACAGCCCCGACTTGCCTCAATGATGCACCCGAGAGTGAGGTGCCGCCTTTCACACTCTGGACCCTGAACCACGCCCAAGAAGACCCAAAAAATGAAAACTGTCGGGCCTTTTGAATTTGACGGAGAGAAAGGTCCCTGTCTGCATCTGTGTCCGTCTCCTCCCCCCGTCGGGGCGGGACCTGATTTTCGAGTGTCCCAAAATCGTTCCAGAATAAAATCACCACAATGCTCATGCGACAAGGGCATCGTCCGCACTGACCCTTTTGGGGGCTTTTTTCAAAAACTGGCAAGGAGGTGCAGAGCTCTTTTCACCCCGCCTCCACCTCGGGGCTCAACACCCCGGGTCCGCACCGCTGCTTGTCAGGCCATGTGTCACTTCGTATGCGTAATGGGATTGCGCTGCTCCCACAATCGCTGGGGCATGTGGAGGGGGAATTCCTCGTGTTGCCAAATCAACAATGAACGGTTGACGGGGGGGGCCGAGCTGACGTGCAAACGCACCAGGGGGGGACGAAGAGGGTGCGAACGGCGGGAAAAGTCGAACTAGACCTCGAGCCTTTCCCCCGAGGCAGTAACCCCGGGTAGCTCTTTTAAAATTTTTTGGACGACAAAGGTTCATGACATTGCCGGCAAGGGGTGTGCTCCAGCCCACCCATCTTTAAGGCGGGCACAGTTTTGCCCGTTATCGCACACCACCTTTCCTGGCCAAAAGGGTTTTGTCACCCACCAGCGCCCGGTCCGTTGCGGAGGAGCCGTCCCCAGCTTACCTTTTGTGGACAGTTCCAAGCAGTTAAAATTTCAACACGGCCTGGTGTCTCTGGGGAGTATCCCCAAAGGACCTGGGGGAAAGAGCCTGCACCATCCCCCGGTTTTTTAAAAGCGTGCCCGAGCCTGAAGCCACCGTCACCCCCCGAGACATACCCCCCTCAACCCAGGAGCTGTCCCCAGAATATAGGGCCTTGGCCGGCTTACTATCCATGGTCGGGGGTGAGTGGGCTTTTCCGGAACGATGCAGCAACGCGCTTAAAAATTTAGAGACATGGCTGGGCCCGGGGCGGGACGCTTTTTTTGGAAAAAAAAGCCCGCTCAGCATCTGGAAAGGGGCAGGGGAGGGCCCTAGTGGCGGAACCCATCTGTGCCACCGACGGAAAGGCAAAAAATTTCCAACCAAAAGCCCGGGAATCCGAATTCAGGGTTTTGGGTTTGGGATGGGTTTGGGTTTTAAAATGTTTCTTTGCTCCCCAAACCCGGAAGACAGAAGGCTGGCTGTAGATGGCCGCTGTACGGCGTGCAGGGGGTCAAAGGCGGGAAGGAGAAGGGTGGGGTGGGTCTTGGGGGTGTGGTGGGGACTTGCGCGACGGGGGGCGAACGGGGGCTGATCCCCGATCATGACTCTGAGAGACATGGGCACTGAGGAACGCTTGGTGGGGGCGGAGGAGGAGGAGGCGGAACATAGGGTTGACAGTGGGTTTAGGGCCCCCCGTCGGTCTGGCCTTTTTTGGGGGGAAGTGTTCCCCCCCTTTCAAATCATGCATTCGCTGCATGTGACTAAGGGCATGTTGGGGGGTGGTTAACCACTTTTAAAGGGTTTTTGCCTCCCACTTATGCGTTTTGGGAAAGGGGGATATGACATCGTGGGTGTTTTTGAGGCTTGCTCCCAAAAAGGCCTTGGCTTGAAAAGGGGCCTTTGGGAAAAATTTTTTTTGGGGATAAAGGGGGAAACGGGGTTTGGCCCCCCCCTGATCGTGGCTGGCGGAAAACATATCAGCGGAATTTTGCGGCCCCCCCTTCCCCCTTTTTTTGGCGGGGGCCCGTATGACACTACCCATCGTCTTTCCCCCGTCCAAAGAAAGAAGCGCTGCAAGCAAATTTTTGGGAAAAGACCAGGATGGGGTCCGGGAATGTCGTTATCATCAAATCATTTCAACAAGGTGACTTGGTCGTCCTGCTTTCTGCAAAACCAGAAGTGTGGGGTCAAGGGGGCACTGCAAAAGGGGTTTTCGAAACCGGGCCCCGGGATTTTTTGCCATTGACCGGCTTCCTTCACCCTTTTCTGATGGCATCAGTAACTGGGCGTCAAGCAGACTAAAAAACATCCTCTTGATCTTTTAACATGCCCTTTGACCCCAAAACCCCATTTTTTCATTTTAAAGAGGTCTTTTAGACAATGGATTATCCCCCCGTGGTGGGGGACACTAGTTGACATTTGGGGGTGCTTTAAAGTTTGGGGGATGCCCGATGATGTTATGACGACATTTTTTGGGCCGGGGGATGGGAGGGACGAGGAGGTAAGGGGCTGCAGATGCAGGGGTTTCATTAACCAATGAAGGACGATTAGGACGATGTTCGTTCTTAGTTCCAGGGCCCTGAAAACCGCAATGAAGGCCCGCGGTTTCCCGCAAACTGACCCATCCACTGGCATGCGTGGTTTTTCGCCAGCCCCTGGAAGGAGCACCCTTTTTCGTTCCTCTTCCCCCATGTGCTACCCCCCCTTTGCTCACTTCCACCTGGGATTTCGCTCCATGTTCCGAAAAAATTTAAAAAATTTTAGAAAGGGATGGGAAAAAATTAAAAAAAAATTTGGGAAAGTTCTTATTTTAAAAAACGGAAATCACAGCTATTTTCCAAAACCCTTTTAATCAAAACAAAATTTTATGGATTCAAAATTTTTTCTGCCCGGTGGCTATCAAAAAATTGGATGGGGAAAAGTTTCAAAAAAAACGTCTGTTATGTTTTTCGGGATAATTTTCAAGGTATTTTTTTTTCACCTTTCAATTTTACCTTTTGGTGGGCTATAGGGAAATTTCTTTTTTTAAGTTTTAAGTGGATGCTGCATCAAAAAGAAAAAAAGGTGGGGGGCGCAAAAGTTTAAAAAAAAAACGTATCCCGTTATGTTTTCGTATAATAAACGGTTTTTTTTGCACCTTTCAATTTTACCTGTGGTACTATAGAATTGCTGTTTTAAGATTTTTCGTGGATGCCCGGTCAATGAACAAAGCTGGGTGTGCAAAAAGTCCCGAAAACACGTATTTTGTTATGTTTTTGTTTTAAAAAACAGGGGGTTTTTTGCACCTTTCAATTCACCCGTGGTGGGAAAATAGGGGGAAATTTTCTGCTTTAAGATTTAAAGGGGGGTTTCTTTCGTCAATGAAAAAAGTGGGGGGCGCAAAAGTCAAAAAAACAGTTCTGTTATGTTTTCGTATAATAAAAAGGTTTTTTTTTAACCTATCAAAATTTACCCGTGGTGGCTATAGAATTGCTGTTTTAAGATTTACATGGATGGCGTCAATGGGAAAAAAGCTGGGTGCGCCAAAAATCAAAAAACACGTTTTGTTAAGGGTTTTTGTATAATACACGGTTTTTTTTTGGGACCTTTTTAATTTAAAACCCGTGGGGGACTATTGAATTTTCTGTTTTTTTTAAAATTTTAGTGGATGCTGCGTAAAAGAACAAAGTGGGGGGGCAAAAAATCAAAAAAAACGTATCTGTTTGTTTTTGTATAAAAACAGGTTTTTTTTTGCCCCTTTCCAATTCAAAATTTTTGGTGACTATTTGAATTGCTGTTTTAAAATTTACGTGGAAGCTGCTTTAATTTAACAAAGCTGGGGGGCGCAAAAAGCAAAAAAACCCTATTGTTATGTTTTCGTATTAAACACCGGGATTTTTTTTCGGCCCTTTTAATTCAACCCGTGGGGGGACTATAGAATTGCTGTTTTAAGATTTTAAATGGGTGCTTCCGGGGAAATGAACAAAGTGGGGCGCCCAAAAGGGCAAAAAACCCCGTATCTGTTTTTTGTTTTGTATAAAAAACGGTAAATTTTTTGCACCCTTTTAATTCACCTGTTGTGACTATAGAATTGCTGTTTTAAGTTTTTCGTGGTTTCTGCGTCAATGAAAAAAAGCTTTGGGGGCGCAAAAGGAAAAAAATCCTATCTGTTATTTTTTTTCGTATAATACCGGTTTTTTTGCACCTTTCAATTTCCCCCTGTGGGACTATGAATTGGTGCTTTAAGATTTTTCGTGGAAGCTGCGTCAATGAACAAAGGTGGGTGGCAAAAAATTTTAAAAAAAAACGTATCTGTTATGTTTTGTTTAAAACACCCGGGATTTTTTGCAACCCTTTAATTCCCCCTGTGGTGGGGTATAAAAATTTCTGTTTTAAAATTTACCGGGGGATTTCTGGTCAAAATTTAACAAAAACTGGGGGGCGCAAAAAAAAAAATCAAAAAAACGTAATTTTTTTTGGGTTTTTGTTAAAACACGGTATTTTTTGACCTTTCAATTAAACCCGTGGGGACTATAGAATTGTGTTTTTAAATTTACGTGGGGCTGTGTCAATGAAACAAAGCTGGGTGCGCAAAAAGTAAAAAAAAACCTATCTGATATGTTTTTGTATAATACACAGTATTTTTTTCACCTTTCAATTACCTTTTGGGGGACTTAAAAGAAATTTCTGTTTTTAAAATTTTCGTGGTGCTTTCGTCAATGAAAAAAAGTGGGTTTCCCCAAAAAATTTAAAAAAAACGTATTTGTTATTTTTTGTTTTTAATTTCACGGTATTTTTTTTCCCTTTCAATTCCCCCTGTTTGGGGGATATTTCAAAATTTTTGTTTTTTGATTTTCGTGGTTTTCCCGCGTCAATGAAACAAAGCTGGGTGGGCCCAAAAATTTAAAAAACACGTTTTCTATCAATTTGGGTTTTTTAAAAATTTTTAAATGGCTTGTAAAAGAAAAAAGGGAAATTTTCCCATTTTAAAGAAAAAAGGGGGCGAAATGCAACAGTGAAAAATTTTTACCCAAAGAAATGTGCCCCGCCCTATAAAAACTCCCCATCCTAATGACCTTTGGGTTGGGGGGGGGGGGGGGAGGGGAACCGGACCCGTGACGCTGGGGGGGGGGGGGAAGGGGTTCCTTGGTTGCTATGGAAAAGCAAATCTTTTGAAAATTTTTCGTGTTGGAAAAAATCCAAAAATTGCCCCGGCATTGAAAGGCTCCCCTTTTGATGAAGGGCCCGGGGAAAGGGGTTGGGTGGGGGGTGAAAATTAAAAAAGTTTGCCATGGGATTGACACCTTTCTAAAAACCCGTGGGTGTTAAAGTGATGACAAAAATTTTTTTATTATTGTTAAAAATTTTTAAAAGCCCTTTTTTTTTGATGTTTATACATTGTATTGTTAATTTTTATGTGAAGCTTGGAAAAAAACAAAGTTAAAAAAAAAAAAATAAAAAACAAGTATTGTTATGTTTTCGTATAATACATGGTATTTTTTTTTCACCTTTTCAAATTTACCTGTGGTGGGTATAGGGAAATTTCTGTTTTAAGATTTTTGGGATGCGGGGTCAATGAAAAATGTGGCTGCCAAAAGTCAAAAAACAGTAAACTGTTTTTGTTTTCGTATAATACCCGGGTATTTTTTGCAAATTTCAAAAACCTGTGGGATATAGAATTGCCCGTTTTTTTTTGATTTCTGGATGCTGCGTAATGAAACAAAAATGGGTGCCAAAAGTCAAAAAACAAGTATCTTTTATGTTTTCGTATAAACACAGTTTTTTTTTGCACCCTTTTAATTCACCTTTTGGTGATAAAAGAATTGCTGTTTTAAGGTTTACGTGGATGCCTTTTCAATGAACAAGCTGGGTGCCCCAAAAGTCAAAAAAAACCCTATCTGTTATGTTTTCCTATAATACACCCGGGTTTTTTTGCACCTTTCAATTCACCCGTGGTTTTACCTATAGAATTGCTGTTTTAAGATTTACGTGGAAAGCTGCGTCAATGAACAAAGTTTGGGGGGGCAAAAGTCAAAAAAAAACGTTTTTTGTTATGTTTTCGGGATAATTTCCGGTTTTTTTTTTCCCCCTTTCAATTTTTCCCCGTGGTGGGCTTTTAGAATTTTTTTGTTTTTAGATTTAGTGGATGCTTTCGTCAATGAACAAAATGGGGGGCAAAAGTCAAAAAAAAACGTATCTGTTATGGGTTTTTGTATAATTTCAGGTATTTTTTTGCACCCTTTTAATTCACTTGTGGTGATATAGAATTGCTGTTTTAAAATTTCGTGGGTGCTGCGTAATGAACAAAGTGGGGGGGCGCAAAAGTCAAAAAAACAGTATTGTTTTTTTTGTTTAATACACGGTATTTTTTGAATTTCAATTAAACCCGTGGTGACTATAGAATTTCTGTTTTAAAATTTAAAGTGGGGTGCTGGGGTCAATGAACAAAAGGGGTGGGGGGCGCAAAAAATCAAAAAAAACGGGATCTTTTTTTGTTTTCGTTTTTGATACAGGTATTTTTGCCCAACCCAAAAACCTGTGTGACTACAAAATTTTGGATTGTAATTTAATGCAAGGTGGGTAATTCAAAAAACAGGGGGAATGGGGTTTTAAAAATTTAAAATGAAAACCTATTTTAAAATTTTATACGATAATAAAAGTGGAGTTTTTAACCCAACAAAGAGACCCGCAGTTACCCAGAAAAGTTTTGTATCCTTTTTAAGTTTAGGCTGCCAATATCCGGAATTTTTTCAATAGCAAATGTTTTTACTAAAGATATTGCAGGCAAAGTCTACACTAATCTTGGTAACTTTATCCAGTGTTCCTTTTTAAAATGAGTTGTCTGTGTTCGCCCGGGGGCCCCCCCCCAACCCCCCTCCCCTGAACTTTTTCAGTGGTAGATGCTGCTTTAAAAATTTTTCTTTGCTAACTAATAAAATCTTCAAAAACTTAATCTAATTTAAAAAGTAAGGGAAACCCCAAACTAAATTGTAGAGGTTTTTCCCGTGCAGAAAAAAGACTAATTTCCTTTAGGGTTTTGGCCCAGGCCAGGGGGCAGTCCCTTTTTTTTTGAGACGCTGAGAGGGGCACTAAGGGGGGGAACAGGGAAAGGGTTTTTCTATGGTTTTAAAAAGAGGTCATGTGATTTTTCCCGCCCAATCGCAATCCCTACACATCCCCGTCAGACGTCGCACACCCCATCTCACCCTTTCTTATTTGTTAACTGATTTGCGGGGCCCCCAAAAAAAGCAGGAAGCGCCCCAAAATGGGGCGATTTTTAATAGATGGTGCACCGATTTTTTAAACCCTTAAAATTTTCGAATTTATCTGAAAAAATTTTGATTTTCCCCAAAAAAAAACCCTTGGCCCCCATTTCAACTTTTTTCGATTAAAAAAACGCTCAACACTAGTTTTTACCTTTTACTGTGTTTTGTTTTTAAAAACCCTCTACACCCTTCTATAAGGTGTTTCACATTTGGGCAAAAAAAACCCCTTGATTCCCGTTAAAAAAGTTAGTTTTTATTTTGGTTGACCAGAGCTGTAGTCCAACCCGGGGTTTCTTATTTAAACGACGTGGGGAAATGAGAATTTTGAGAGAAAGGAATTTTTGTAAACCCCTTTAGGTGTTTTTAGCCCGGTTACCTCAGATATCTTTGGGCAAAAGGACCCCTTTTCATGTCACGGCAAAGGGCGGTGGAAAATGTGGATCTTTCTGGCCTGGGTGAGATATTACTCCCCACTCCATTCACCTCTTTCTGTCAGGTCGGTGCTACATCCTGTCTCCAGAGAAGCAACAGGTACGAATTCCACTCTCCCCTGATCTAATGTAATGTAAAGTTTGCTATGTAAAGTGTAGGAGTACTAGACAATGTTGTTCTGTTGTTTTGTTTTCTTCTCACTTTCTTCTCTCTTTCACACTAAGCATATGCTGATGAGCTTTATAGTGTAAACAGTTTATTGTTATATGTGTGTGTTTTGATTTGTAAAAGCTTGTTCATTTTATCCAAGGTATCACAGAGGTGCAAGATTGTTGGTAAGACAATATGTGTTCAAAATGTTGATATCTCATCATATTTCTCACTCACAGCTCACTATGTTATAAGTCTTGTACATGATTTTTGTAAATGTCATGTATGTCTGTGTTTCTAGTGTTTTTAGTCAGCTGTCTGTTCTGCAATCCACTTCATAACTATTATATGATTGTGTTGTATATGATTAGTGTACTAGAACTTGTTTACAAGTGTAAAGTAAGAAGAATTAGGTGATTTGTTAAAGGGGTTATCTCACTGCAAATAATAGCTTTTAAAATGTAGAGAACACTAAATGAAGACGTTTTCCAAATATATTGCTTTGTTCATCTTTTTTTGTTAAGGAGCTACAAATGATTTTATCACCTTCTGAGGGCTTTCTGGTTTCTCTAGTGACCGACCTGTGTACTTCTTCTTCCCTGCTGTTTGTTCTATCTGATAGCAGGGAGTGATGTCATCACACAGGACACATGTCATGGCCCTAAGTGAGAACTTGTGTGTTATCTGATCTTTCAGACAAAACACAGTATTTACTCTACTGTTTACATTAGCTCAGAAGCTTCTCTGGACCTCAGAGAGCGTAATTTATTTAATCTAGACTAATAAACATAATAAACAGAGAATTATAAATACATGGAACTCATATGCTAATTACAGACAGCTTGACCAGGAAGTAACAGAGCAAAGCAGAATTATTTCATTCATGCATCCGATGAAACTTTGAGATGAGACAACTCCTTTAAGTTGTTCCTTGTTTTACTTGTATTGTTGGGTAAAACACATTTCCACTATGTTCCCATATGCTACTAGTGCTATATTAAGTCTATTTGTTGTTAGAAGTACCAAGTACAGGATGCTTGGTGAGCTGAATACATATACCCTAGTGGTGGTCTGACGAGATCTGTACTGTAATGGGGAATATGGTTTCTTCTTGTAAGAAAGAACCGAGTGAGCCCCAAGATGAGACTAAGTCTGTTATGTATTCAATGGGAGTCTGATGATTGAGATGTTGCAGTTACATGGTAGAACTTCATATCATATATGAAGCAAATGGAGATTTAATTTACTAAATTTGCCTGAAGAAGGTACTAGGGATAGTGAATTTTCAAATTGTGGGTCTGACAAAGAAAAAGGAATGTATTGTTATTGGTTAAGTTTACCCTCATCATATGCATCTATAGCATCCCCTATAGAGGCTAGACACATTGGTATCACACGTTAGCAGATACATCAGACACCAAACAGTTAATGACTGTAAAATCATTTTAACCTGTATGGCCAATGTAATCAGTGCAGTGCTAGCAGCTCATTAAAACAGCTGCAGCTAGAGAAACAATAGCAAAAAAGATGTCCTGAGCCCTTAGATCACAAACCCATTGCGAGTAGTGCCCAAGAAGCTACTACCACCCCTCTCACTCATAACTTGGTACTAACCAATTCCTTACTTATTCAAGCATCAAAATGGGACATACCATTTTTCACTATTCTTCTCTATTGCCCCCTCTCCCTCTATTCCACCCTCTCTATATCATCTGCCCATTCACAAGGAGCCACTTTTCCTATAGGACCTCATTACACTAATGTTCATCCTTCAGACATTCTAGGGAGGGAGGACCAAGAAAGAGAGGGAGGCCGATGGGTCAGTACACATTAACCCTTTGCAAACTATAGGGACCCTAGATATGAAACATGGGAAATGAGTGAACTGTTTGATATTTACATACAAGTAGGAGATTATGAAAATAATCCCAGGAATCCAGAGAGGTTCTCTAACATTCTTTATTACACACCACAACATCTTACAAATTGTACTTTGTGTTCTCACACCTGCTGAGGTAAATCTACTCCTCAAAGACACTGGTTATGAATAAAACCACCCAAATTTAGTGGTATGCCAACTATAGAATGAAGCATTATTAAAAATAATTACAATTTGTTTTTGTTTTTTTTAAAGATGCAGATTGTTAAATTAAAGCTATTCAACAAGATTCAAAAGAGTCGTTAAATGAGTATCATCATAGAGTTAAATGAGTTAGTGTTAGAGTTAAATGAGTTTTTGGTGATACTGATTTAAAGTGATATTGTTGCTATACAACCTCTTCTTGTCTTCTTGTTCAAACATTTGGTCAGTCCCAAGGTCTACCTCCTGGCTAGAAATTGAGTAGGAGGGACACACCGCTACAGATTCTGAAAATTGTTTCCATATACCATTGTTTCCCTCTTTTGTTTCCCCTTCCTTCTGAAGATGCTAACTCTGCTTCTTTACAGGAAGCAACGGTCACATGGGAACTGGATGGCCAGAAAGTGTCTTTCCTGATAGACACCGGTCACGAACTGTCTGTTATTAATGATTATTTTTTCAGCTTCCAAATCAAAGTGACTGCCATAGGAATAAGTGGACAATTATTACCCAGTGTCCACAGCTGCCTCAGTCACCAAAGACCCCAATACTAATGATCATTCTTTTATTATGACAGCAGATGCCCTAATAACCTGCTGTGTAAGTTGAGATTCACCAACTACAGTACCTTAGATGGCATCCATGTGCAAGTACCCCTAGGAAATACAGAGGACGTTGTTTACCTGTTGTATGCTGCTTCAGTCAATGAATAACCAGATAATGCCAGTAACAATACTGACCCTGAGTTGCAGTCCATGTTACAAGTACCAGAACTTCTGTGAAACCAACTCTATTGAGGTGGAGAAAATAGTCATATTCAGCCCATGCAAAGTGAGCTCATACCCATTGTGTATTGCCACATAAGGCCCAGTATCCCTTGAAGCCTGAAGCTAAAATATTGTATCTACTTAGAATCCCAGATTGCAACAGGATTTCTTGCATTCTCCTACATGTTTCAGTCAGGTACTCAGTCAGACTCTGACAGGAACATGGTTACCCAGGGGGTCCCTGGTGATGCAGTATAGCCTTAAAGACACACAAGTTCTGCTAGAATTTCTTGCAGACAACAGACATAAAATCTCAAAGGATAAGGTACAGTCATGTAATTGGGGTGACTTACATTGGACACTGCCTAAGGCCACAGCACAGACACCTATGACCAGAGTGGCGGCCATACAGAAGTTGACTATTCCCCTTAACAAACAGCGAATGAGACAGTTTTTGGGAATGGTAGGTTATTATAGACAGTGGATCCCTACTTACTTATTGTATGCCGCACCACTGTATGACTTAACCAAATATTCTGTAACTGAGCCCTTTACACACACTGACTGGACCAGAACAGGAGCTCAAACAAGCTCTCCGCTCAGCCCCTGCTCTAGGCTTTCCGGACTACAGAAAATCTTTTCACCTCTTTGTCATGAAGTGCAAGGACATGCACAAGCAGTGCTGGCACAACTTCACAATATAACTAACAGGCCTATTGCTTATTACAGTACTCAGCTAGACTCAGTTGCAAAGGAATGCATGCCTGCCTCAGGGCAGAAGATACATTTGCATATGCTGTTGAGAATTCTGCTGAGTTAGTCGTAATGCATAGTTGGAATGTCTGGGTACCCAATTCTGTATATACTCTTTTGAAACATGTAAGTTAGGCCAGACTCAAAAGGTGGGACTTCTCCTCCAACTGGGTCACATCCAGTTATTCTGATGTTCTAAAACTAAAACCTGCAATCTTGTTGTCTTATGAGGCTCAGAGAGACGAAGAAAGTCCTGATGAATTAGTAAAAAGAAAGGACAGAGAACATATATACTGATTTTGATATAGGGGGTAGTACAGATTTTTGGAAAATGAGAAACTTTCTGGTCCCTCGTAAGCTATGCCAAAGAAATTGCTACACTATTGGAGTCATACACCTTCCATAAGAAATATGTGATAAACTGGCAAGCCCAGACCACAGGTTATGATTCCATAACAAAAGGGAATCTCAGAGCTGATAAAGCTGCAAAGGAAGCAGCCACAAAATTCTTATGTTAAATTGTTGTCACTCAAAACTACTTTGTAACTTTGCCAGATTTTGACACTTTAAAACTTTGTAATATAATTGTTCTTCACAGGAAAAGGCCTGATGGAAGGACAAAGGGTGTGCCCAGAATTTTTGTGGCCTCTGGACTGACTGTGAAGGTAAACCACAGGTCCCCAAATCTCTTTTGCTAGAGCTAGTTGATGCCGCCCATGGGCTAACTCACGGTGGTAAGAGGGCGATGTGGAATTTGGTCTTCACATACTGGTGCGCACCTGGGTTCACTGTGATTTCTGAAAGGAAGTGTCTTGTGTTAAATATGCCTCCAACAAAATGCTGGAGGAGCAGTAAAAACCCTACCTTCACACCTCCCATCAACCATGGGCCCTTTTCAGATCCTGCAGGTAGACTTCATACAGCTTCCCAAGGTAGGAATGTTACTGTATGTCTTGGTAGGTGTTGATTAATTTTAATTTGGGTTTAGGCATATCCAACTGTGTCCCAGACGGCTGCCACAGCAGCTGCTAAAATATGCAAGGAATTTCTATGCAGATACGGTATTTGTGCTCTGATTTGTGTAAAACAACAGTTGCATACTCCTTATCACCCCCAGGCTAGTGGGATGGTAGAAAGATACAATCATACCATTAAAGGGGTTGTCTCGCTACAAAGATTAACTTTCAAAATGTACGGAACACTAAATGAAGACGTTTTCCAAATATATTGCTTTGTTCATCTTTTTTTGTTAAGGAGTTACAAATTATTTTATCTCCTTCTGTGCTCTCTCTGGTTCCCCAAGTGACCGACCTATGTACTCATTCTTCCCTGCTCTTTGTTCTATCTGAAAGCAGGGAGTGATGTCATCACACAAGTCAAGGCTGTGAGTGAGAGTTTGTGTGTTATCTGATCTTTCAGACAAAAGACAGTAATTAATCTACTGTTTACATGAGCTCAGAAGCTTCTCTGGATCTCGGAGAAGATAATTTATTTAATATAGACTAATAAACATAATAAACAGAGAAGTCTGAATACACGGAGCTCATATACTAATTACAGACAGTTTGACCAGGAAGTGACAGAGCAAAGCAGCATTATTTCATTTATGTATCCTATGAAACTTTGAGATGAAACAAACCCTTTAAGGAAAAATGAGTCAAATGCTGCAAAGAGACAGGTATGAGTTGGCCGGATGCTTTACCTTTTGTATTATGGGACATTCATACCACACCTTGAGGGGTACTTATCCCCATATGAAGTTTTGTTTGGAAAGTTGCCTAATCATTCACTCTCACCTCCAGAGATTAAACACTCGGTGTTAACAACCTTAAATGTGGATTATGTTCTCAAACTACAGAGACAATTCAATTAAAAGACTTACATAGTCAAGTAGGGGACAGACAGCCTATTCCTACTCTTGCTTGTCACAACGTCAAACCAGGAGACTCTGTGCTGATCCGTAAGTTCTTACGTTCTGGTTCTCTTATAGAAAGGTGGGAAGGTCCTTATCAAGTCCTGTTGATTACTCCTTCAAGTGTTAAAGTGGAAGGTAGAGGGACGACGTGGATCCATGCCTCACACTGCAAACGAGTGACTCCCATCAAGACTGACACAGATGCCCCTGCTGTCCATACGAAAGGTGAACCAGAGGCGATCTTGAGTTTTTCTGCTCCTGAATTGCTGCAGTAAGTGGCCTGCCAAAGTCACCACCTAAGCCGCAGAGGAGGTAATCAAGGTGCTACCCTTCCATCGCGTGAAGAAAAGATGTCCTTCCTGTTTAATAAATTATTTGGTCCCCAACCTAGCAAATAGCTCCAGTGGTTGGAGGCTGGTGTGTTGTGGTTCTTATTTCTGCTTTTTCATAGGAATATGTGGACTATTTTTACAAGGATGACCATAAGATGATCGCAAGTAAGAGTGAAGAAGATAACGACTACACCAAAGCAACGAGAAGAAACATCTCTGCCATATATGATTGCATCAAGTATTCTCATGTCAATGGTTACCAAGCTATATGTATAGCTTATATATACTATAGTATATAGTATGGTGTTATGATCAGATAGAGACTCTCCGGTTCAAACGAGTTACTTGAACACTTGCAGGAAGAATGTGATGATAAACTGATTAAAATGCACAAACCACATAGCTAAATACACAGGGTTTAAAATAATTAATAGATATGCAAATATTCCACTGGGTTCACACACTCCATGCTATGCATAGTTATCCTTGTACCCCCAAAAGAATTAATCTTAGGGATAAATGACACTTACACCTTTCTCCACAATTGTAGTGCCTCTAGATATAACAAGGTTACCCTGCCTATAGCTGGTTTTTATCTCAATGGTAGGTAGCAGTAAGAGGACTGTCCCTGAGAACCCCTAACTTTTAGTCTATCTTTGGATATGGCTCCACAGAGCACCAAGATGTAACTGAGTAATCACCACTAACATACAGTAGATGTAGGGTACATACCCATATATCTAGACATCCTACAGATTGTGTTCCGCCCAACTTCCTATAAAACAAGTTTTTTTTCAAAGACATACTGGTGCCCCTCTCCTAGAGTACAAACCCTTTTATGGTATGTTTCTGAAATTCCCCGTCCCCTATTCACATAACCCTCCCTGACAATATGTATTATGTTTGTTATTCTTATGCTTATAAGTTTACTCTTTATAATGGGGTTGGTACATGTATATTTGCCAGGATGACAATAGCTATTTATATGGTACCTGTAGGTAAGTATATGTCCCCTGTAGGTAGGTATATGGCCCCTGTAGGTGGGTATGTAGCCCTTGTAGGTAGGTATATGGCCACTGAAGTTGGGTATATGTCCCCTCTGTTTGGGTTTATTGCCCCTGTAGATAAAAATATGGCCCCTGTAGGTGGGTACATGGTCCCTGTAGGTAGGCACATGGCCCCTGTAGATAGGCATATGGCCCTCTAAGTAGAAATATGGCCTCTGTAGGTAGAAATATGGTCCCTGTATGTGGTTTATGCCCCCTGTATGTGGGTATATGGCCCCAGTAGGTAGAAATATGGCACCTGTAGGTAGGTATATGTCCTTGTAAGTATAAATATGGTCTCTGTTTGTGGGTATATGGCCCTGTAGGTAAGTGCATGGCCTCTGAAGGTGGGTATATGGCCCCTGTCGGTGGGTATGTAGCTTGTAGGTATAAATCTGACCCCTAAAAGTATGAATATGGCCCCTGTATGTAGAAATATGGCCCCTGTATGTGGGTAAATGGCCCTGTAGGTCGGTATATGGCCCCTGTAGGTAGGTATATAGCCACTGTAGGGAGGTATATGGCCCTTTTGGTGGGTGTATTTCCCCTCTAGAAGGGTAAAAGGCTCCTGTAGGTAGAATCTGGCCCTTGTACCTATATGGCCCTTTAGGTAGGTATACTGCCCTGTTGGTAGGTATATGGCCTCTGCAGATGGGTACATGGCCCCTGTAGGTAGAAATATGGCCCCTGCAGGTCGGTATATGGCCCCTGAAGATTTTTATATGATCCCTGTAGGTGAGTATATTACCCTTGTAGTTAGGTATTTTGCCCCTGTAGGTGGGAATATGGCCCCTGTAGGTAGAAATATGCCCCCTGTATATATGGCCCTGTTGGTGGGTATATGACCCCTATAGATAGGTATGTGGCCCCTGTAGGATGGTTTATGGCCCCTGAAGGTGGGTATATGGCCCTTGTAGGTAGAAATATGCCCCCTTTATGTAGGTATATGGCCCTTTTGGTGGGTAAATGACCCATTTAGGTATGTTTATGGCCACTGTAGGTGGGCATATGGCCCCTGTAGGTAGAAATATGGCCCTGTTGGGGGGTATATGATCCCTATAGCTAGTTATATGGACCCTGTAGGTAGGTATCTGGTCCCTGTAGGTAGGGTTATGGCCCCTGTTGGTAGAAATATATCTCCTGTAGGTAGGTATATGGCCAATGTAGGTGGTTATATGGCCCCAGTAGGTGGGTATATGGCCCCTGTAGGTAGAAATATGGCTCCTGTAAGTAGGTATATAGCCCTTGTAGGTATGTATATGGCCATTGTAGGTGAGTATATATTACCTTTTGGTAGGTATATGGCCCTTTAGTTAGGTATATGACCCCTGTAGGTGGGTATATGGCCCTCTATGTAGAAATATGGCGATTGTAGGTTGGTGTATAACCCCTGTAGGTGGGCATATGGCCTCTGCAAGTGCGTTTATGGCTCCTGTAGGTGGGTATATGGCCACTTTAGGTAGCAATATGGCCCTGTAGGTAGGTATATGGCTGCTATAGGTAGGTATATGCCCCCGTTGGTGGGAGTTTGGCCCTGGAAGTGGTTATGTGGCCCCTGTAGCTAGAAATTTGTCCCTTGTATGTGGGTATATGGCCCCTTTAGGTAGAAAAAGAAAATAAAAAGTACTCAGCTTACCATGTTCCCCTGCCACACCGCTAAGTCCGGGATCAGGTGAACAGTGCAAGCAGCATGAAGTCATCACGCAGCTTATGCTGGCACACTGCTCCGGGGATATCCTGGGCCAGAAACCAAGGCTTCCAGCCTGGGAGACTCAGCGTTGCAGGGGATGGGAAAGCCTTGAATCACTCCAATGCGATGCTGATGTGTATGTACAGTGCTTAGTGAGTGTGGTACATACAATGGAGAACGCAGGAGGATAATGAACCATCCTGCCTTCTCTCTGTACAAGCAGTTGCACAGCCAGTGGGCAGCTACTGTCTCTGTGCCGCCTGTTTAAAACAGTCGCGCATAGACAAGTAGTAATCGTCAGGCAGGCGATGATCCTACCGGTGACCATTGCCCGTCTGTAGGAACCACTCTGGCTTAGAGTAGTCCTCGATGCATGCTTCCAAAAATGTCACTGTGTAGAATACAGTGGCATTAACTCTCCAATGACTCAAATTGTAAAATTATGTATATTGAGCAATACATGTTTTTTACGGTGTTCCACTGCTTATAAGACTGTGGTAGACCATGACTTTTTATGCATTAAGAATAAAGGCAGGTCCATGCATAAAAGCCCAGATTATCTCCTAAGAACACACTTTTTGCATATTCTTGGTGTACAGTGATCTATGTAAACATCATTGTGTACAACAGAGATCGGCCTGGCATGTACCTCCAACCAGCTTGAAAAACAAATTAACAGAGGTTAATTTAAGTAAGCACACTATGCAAATAGTGTTGACTCCACGGGCCACAAATATGAAACGGTTTAGGTCTAACACTCACCTTTTTCCCCATAGAAACCTATGGGGGAAAAAGTGAGTTTTGGACCAAAATCATTTCATATATGTGGTCCCACATATTTAAATATGTATTTAAACATTCAAATTGACAAGATTATTAAATTAGGCTTTTGCATATGACTATAAAAAACCTTTTTTGTCACATGATTGGTTAGCTAGTTTGAAAGGCTTTAAAACCATATGAAGGTACGAAGTAGAGTTATATATCTTTCAAGCTTTAGAGTAAATTAAAAGGAATGTTGGAAAATGAGCTAGCTTTAAAAAAAATCCTAACATTCCTACCTTAAGTGTGTGATCGTATATTCATTATATGCAAATATGGTAGCAATCTATCAGCTCGAAATATGTGCAAAGCATATTTAAATTGTGACAGCTCCAATTCCATTGCTATAAATTCAGAGCTACATAACTAAATGTGCCTCATGTCTATTTAAGACATTTATGTCAGGGCTGAGATATTTTAAAATTAAATGGCATTATTCATGGTTGTCTATGATGTTTTTTTCAGAACCTTAATAAAGTCTCTTAGAAGTGGAAGAAGAGCATCTGCTTTTAAATTCAAGTGCTTTAATCTCCAGAGTATTCAAAGTATTCTTCACAGAATGTAAAACCGTTAAAGCATGAAAAGTAAGCTTACATCATAAAAAGCATAATTAGATGGATTTGCTACAATTTGTGACATCATAAATATTGTGTGAGGGTAGGATGGTTTATACAAAATGTGAAAACAGGGAGTAAGGCAAAATTGGCAAAGCCTTGTTGCAGACTGTGAGATACCTTCCTGCTATACCACTTACATTGCATTTGACTATAGAAGAATGAAAATGGTGTATGCTACATTTGCAGGTTCAATCATATGCCTCATTGTTTTTTAACTGCATACATATATCCTCAGAAGAGGCAAAAAAGGAGAGAAAGAGAGACAAAAAGCAAAAGGTAGAATATCGGAGGCATGTACAGTAGAGTCATTTAATGTAGCTCTAGGGTGGGCCCCTAAAATAAACTACACCGGAAGGCCCAGAAACAGCCTAATTGGTGGGCCTCTAGAGTCAACTCCACTTGTGGACCCTAGGCCCCCCAGTCCGACACTGCCTGTAGGTAATGTTAATTATTGGATGTTGGCTTTGAGCCTTTGTGTCCTGCTACTTAATTTCTTCCATTATCAATGACCCTGTTACAGGTTCAGCTAGAAATACCAAAGCTCATATGCCAATCACTGCTTTTAAACCTCCCACAGCCTAACCAGGAAGTGCAAGCCTGAAGCTTGCACAGTCAGAAGTGTGTGCACTTCTGGCTGTGCCATTTTCTCCAAGTAAGGTTATCAAGGCCCTTATAATAATAATAATAATAATAATCATTATTTATATAGCGCCAACATATTCCACACACACAAATTAAAGGGGTAAACATCAGCTTAACTTTAAAATACTTACAATGAGAACAAGTTGAGGGCCGTTTTGAAGCTTACAATCTTTAGGGTTTTGGGTAAACAAGGTAAGAAGTCCCCTTTACAAGGGGTCGGCCATTTTTTCTAAATAGGGGGTTTTACAAAAAAATGGATGAACCTGCCCCCCAACGTACATCATATAAAATAAGGCTGTGGCCCCCTAGTGTGGGAGTACGTGTTTTTGGGATAGTAGTTGGGTCTTGGTGGGGCCAGACGAAAAAGATGATTTTCAACCCCCTTTAAAAATTTGTGGGGGTTGTGAAGGGCCCTGACGCCCGCGGTAGCTTTTTCCCAGAGAATTGGGCTGCAGTGTAAAATTTTATAGGGGGCAAAAGGGTTGGGATGATTGATGAGTGTAACCTGATATCCAGCAAGCGGAGAGGCGGGCGGGTGGTAACAGGACGAGGGGGGGTGATGTAGGGGGGTGCAGCGTTTTGGAGAGCTTTAGGGGTGAGAGGATGGTTTATCGTATCCTGTACGGGATGGGCAACCAGGCAGTTGTTGGGATGGGAAAAAAAAAAGGGGTTACCCCTTTGTGTTCTTTTTTAAATGTATTAGTTAGTTTTAAAAATTTCACTATACATATTTATATTATATAATAATATAGTACAGCATGAAAAAGCGTGGATATTTTTGTTTTAAATTGTTAAACAAATGGCTGCCGTATATTTTGTATAGTCGTGTGTAATCCAAGATGGCGCCTAGTCAGAGTTACACCCTGTGTTCAGACTTTCCCTAAAAGCTGCGAGGATGGCCCATGAAAAGGGAAAAGGGTGCCAATGACCCTCACACCAGACATTGATGCCCTTTTTTACTCATTGCAAAAGGGTATAAAAAAACCCCATTTTGTGAAAAAATCAGAAACCCTTTTCACGCAAAGGGCATGTTGTGATTTGTTTCTCGTGCACCTTTTGTTATTTTTAAGTAATTTGAACCCCCAAAAAGGATACCCCTTTGAGGTATTTCTATTTACACAGTGACGACTCGGGGTAGAGCGTTTTATAGCGGCGGGAGAAAAAGATGACCTGGTGTTGCATTGGGGACAATTGGAGGGGGGAAGTTTGCAAGGGGAGACCGTACAAGGATTGCAGTAGTAAAGAGAGAAAGAAAAGAGCAGAGTTTGAGTTGTTTCCCGGTGAGGAACGGAGGTTTTTGGAGATATTTTGAGGTGAGGTGAAGGAGCGGGAAAGGGGATTGGATATAGGGGGTGAAGGTCAGTCAAATCTAAAAACCCCCAAAAGACAGCGGGCCCTGCACCCTGGGGAGAATGGGGTACTAAAATTAGAAACAGAAATAGCAGGGGGGGGGTTGGTTAGTAGTGGCGGAAAAGACAAAAAGTTCATCTTAGTGAGGTTTAGTTTCAATGGAGAGAGGACAGAGTCAGAAAAAGGGGACAGACTCATTTTTTTGTTGCGGGGCGGAGTGATGTGGGGGAGGAGGTGTAAAATTGGGTGTCTCCCATAGAGTGGTACTGGAAGCCAAATTACTGAGGTTTGCCCCAATGGGGCTGTAACAATAAAAGAGGAGAGGATTAGAATGATCCCTGGGGGAACTCCAACAGCAAGGGGAAAAGGGAGAAGGGGGGTCGAACAAAAAAAGGGGACACTGAAGGAGCGGTCGAGAGGGGGGAAAACCCAAGCGAGAGGGTGCCGGGAGGCCATGGTGCTGAGCAGCGGAGGAAAATTTTGGTGATCAACGTTCAAATGCGGAGAGTTCCAAGAGAAGAAGCAGGGATAGTTACCCAAATTTTTGCTGTGGGAGACATTTGAGACTTTAACTAAGGCATTTTCCCGGGAGTGGAGTGTGGGAAAAAATGATTGCAGAGGGTCAAGAAAGTTTTATGGGAGATAGCGGTTGGGCAGGTAGACCAGGCCCGGGAGTTTAGAGTGAAAGGGGGGGTTGAGTGGTCGGTAGTTGGCAGCACAAAGGGTCCAGAGAGGACTTTTTAGTAAAGGGGTTTTGATGGCGGGGTTTTAAGGGAAAAGGGAAAAATCCAGTGGAGAAAGAGTTAAGATGCAGAAGGTGGAGAGGACAGCTGGGGAAATAGACTGGAGGGTGGGAGGATGGGGGTCTAAGATTGGTGGGGGGGTCAGACAGGGGAACCTGGACACTTCTTCCTCTGTCTCGGGGCAAGGGTGAGAGTAATTGGGGGATTTGCGGGGGGGACAGGATGGGGGATTTTTGGGGATTGTGATGTGATGTTTTTGCCAATATTTTCAATTTTTTTCTTTGAAGTGGTGGCCCGGTCTTCAGCACAAAGGGCGTGGGAGCCTGAGCTTTAGGCCTTAGGAGGGTGGAAAGGTGTCAAAGAGGCGTTTTTGGGTTGTTGTGTAGTGTTAGTGAGGGGGGGGGAAATATTTTTGTTGGCCAGTGAAGGGGGTGGATAAGTCCTGGGATGAATTTGTAGTGGAGAAGTCTGAGGTAGCTTTGATTTTAAAGCCGCTCAACACCTAGAAAATCGCTGGAGAAAAAGAGTTGAGGTGGTGCCAAGGCTGCGGGGTCCCCCGACTCTGGTGGTGCGGGTTTGAGTGGTGCCAAAAGTCCCCGGGGGGTTGTGAGAGTTTCATTGAAAAATTGACAGCCTGGTCAGGCAGGAGAGGGAGGAGATTGGGGCAGGGGACTGTATGGTGTCGTGAGTCCCGATATTAATGGAGGGATATTTTCCCTTTTCCAGAAAGGTGAAATTTTGATAATGAAGGAGTAAGGTTTGGGTCAGAGAGGCATAAGGGGGAAATTTTGTGAAGTTAAAAAATTTAGGGAAAGACCCCGTCCCGAGAGTTCCACCTTTTGGGGTTGGGGGTCAGTAAAATGCGAGGGCCCCAAAAGGGGGGGTTATGAAAAAAAATGTGAGGAGAAGGAGCTGGGGGATCAATGGGGATGTTGAAATCCCCAGATGGGATTTCAGTAGGAGGAAGTGTGGGAGCCCGGCGGCAAAATATAAAAACTTTCGGGAGAGTGGGGGGTTTTTTAACAACCAACTTATAAAAATCTGAAAGGGGGGTCCCCTTTGGGGTGTGGGGGGGGCCTCAAAGGAGGGGGAAAATGAGGAAAAGGGCAGGGGAATGACCTGGTAAGTGCATGTGGAGAAAAAGGGGTATGCCAACTCCCCACCCCCTTTCTCAGGTCTGGGGGGTGGTGAAGTGTAGCCCCATAGGTGAGAGCGGCAAGGGAAGCGGTGTCAGATTGCGTAGCCATGTTTTTGTGAGGGGTAGCAGGTTGAGGGGGTTGGAGTTATCTAAATCGGTGGCTGAAAAAAGGCATCTTTCATTTGGGGTCTTGCTTTTTTTTTTAACTAAAAAGGTAGAATAAAATCGGAACAACAACAAAACAAAAAAATGTATTTTAATTTTAAATGTGTGGGTTTGGATTTGTTAGGTATAGCCATGATGATTAAACCCCTCCCAACATTGGCATAAACCCAAAATGTCCTAGCAAAAGGATTCTCAAATGACTGCAAGTGACTTCAAGCGGGCCACATTTATCAAATATGGGACTAGCTGTATACAAGCTGCCTTGTGCTGCTCCCTGTGGCTTTAAAAGCTCTTAGATGCCGAATAATCCAAACACGGGAGCTAAGGGGAAAAACAGGGGAGGGAGTCCTCTTTTCCTTTTGAGCAGCCCTGGACTTCACAGCTGCTGTGGTCTTATCTGACAGATCTGGAAGTCTTTGTTAGACTTCCCAGACTATCGGGGATGTCACTATGCTTGTGGGCACAGCAGGGCATAGTGATTGACAGTCGCCATGTGGATCAGTACACAGCAGCAATGCTGTGATCTGAAGGTCACTGATACAAGTCCCCTATGGAGAAAAGTAAAAAAGAAAAAAACTGAAAAAAATTGAAAAAAGTAAAGCACAAAAAATAAAATAAAAACAAGTACAATGCCTCTTTTCACTTTACAAACGGTGATCAAAAATAAAGTACACATCTTTGGTATCGCCACATGCATAATCTCCTCCCTTATAAATCTGTCATGTTATATAACCCACGCAGTGAACATCATAAAAAAACAGTCAAAGAATTGTGATTTTCATTGATCCCGCAGCACATAAAATGGAATAAACACCACAGTGGTACAAATGAAAACGTCAGTTCATCCCACAAAAAAAAGCTTTTACACATCTATGTACACAGAAAAATAAAAAAGTTATGTCTATCAGAAGATAGCGATGCATACATTTGTTTTACACAATAAAAACACTTTCTTTTAAAGCGGTTCTAAATCGCCGTAATTGTATCTACCCACAGAGTAAAACTAACTTGTCATGTATAGTGCTATTATAAATAAAAATAAAAACACTATTAGGATTGCAGTATTTTCTTCACTCTGCCTTCCAAAAAACAGATTTAAAAGCGATGAAAAAGCATTGTCGCTCCAAAAATTATACCAATAAAAATATCAACTCATCCCGCAAAAAAACAAGCCCATACATAGCTCCATACACAGAAAAATTAAAAAGGAATGGCTCTTAGACTATGGTGGTGCAAAAACATGTTTTCCTTTTAGAACAAATGTGTTTTTATTGTGTAAAAGCAGGAAAAAAAATAGACAAATTGAGTATCGCTGTAATCGTATCGACCTGCTGAGTAAAGCTAAAAAATAAAAAATACTACCAGGATTGCTGTATTTTGTTCTAAACACCTCATAAAAACCTTGATAAAAAATTATCAGAGCGTCTCATGAATCCAATAATGGTACAAATAAAAAACGTCAACTCATCCCGCAAAAAACAAGCTCTTAATCAGCTACATGTACAGAAAAATAAAAAAGTTATGGCTATCAGACTATGAAGTCATAAAAAACACAATTTTTTATAAAATGTATTTCATTGCAATTGTACAGACCAGCGTAGTTATTATCCTGTCATTAAAACCGCATGGCGAACGCTGTAAAAATGAAGCCCAGAAAACAATGACGGAGCTGCCACCCCCCATTTTCATGGTCCAAGGTTAAAAAAAAAACCTGTGGAAAACCTGTGAGCCCAAAAATCACAATGCACTCCTATATGAGATGAGAAAGGTGTTGAATCAAATATGGGGTGACTTCTGGAAGATTTCACCTGTTCTGGTACTTTGGGGGCTTTGTAAATGTGACATAGCACCCACCAAAATCAGTGTTTCAGAAGCCAAATAGTGCTCCCTCCCCCGT
>JAODAL010022729.1:0-64116 GCA_025379985.1 Phyllomedusa bahiana
GACAGGTTTGCCCAATGTCCAGTTCAAAAAAGGGTGGTTAAAAGACTCCTTTTCTTACTTTTTAATTGTGGCAGAAGGTTTAAGGGGTAAAACGTGGTCAAAACAGTATAGTCAATGTCCAGTTCAACTAAATGGTGGTTGAAAACTCCTTTTCCCCAGCACTTTTAATCTGTGGGTCAGACAGGTTTAAATGGTCAACTGCGGTACGGACAGTTATAGTTAATGTCCTTTTAACAAAAAATGGGGGGTTAAAAGACTCTTTTTTTCCCGGCATTTTTTTTAATTGGGGTCATGGGGTTTTTGGAGCTCATGCTGCGTTCCAGGACGGGGATATTAAATGCCCATTTTCAAGTAAAATGATGGTTCAAATCATACTGCCTTCTGGCCTTTTTAATTTGGGGGTCAGCGGTTTAAGGGCTGCTTTTGGGTCAAGACAGGGATATGAATGGTCTGTGACTTTTTTCTGTGGCTTTTAAAACCAAAGGTTTTGCTGCCAAAAGTTTAGCACGTTCCATTTGACTGTGTGGATGTAATTCAGTTCTCCACCCTGTTTGGGGGTGTAAGAATAAAGGTGTTGTTCCCACCCAAGATTAATGGTCATCGGCGAAATCTTTTACGATATCGGATACTTATTGATAATTGCCGATATCGACTATGCCCCGATGACGATAGTAAAAGTAAATCGCTCATCACATTGAGACATCATAAAAGCGCTACCTCTGTGACATCTTATTCAGACCCCCTGTTGGCAAAGGGAAATATGGGGCCTTAAATTTAAAAGACCTCTTGAATTGGGACGACTGGACAATCCCCCCAGACATTATCACAGCACCCACCTAAACTGATTTTTAAACAGAAGGGGCCCACAAAAAGGAAAAATTATGGAAAAAACATGAGGGCCCCTTGTCCACCATTGTATTTAACTGTATCTACATCCTCAAGAGGGAGGGTGCATCACTTTCGGGGCCCCGCCCCCTACCCCTGGGCGTTTGGAGGGATTCTTCAGCCCTGTTTGACCGTTCTGTGTATTTCTTTTTAGGAAAATTTTGCTTTATTTTTAAATGATAGAAACCCCCAAAAACCTTTTGTACCGTGATCTTTTTTCCATTCCCCTTTTCCCAAAACCCGAAACAAAACAGCATTAACGAGAGCTGCACAGCAAATACATAAGTATTACTCCCTCTGCTGGCTGGCACAAAAGGAGTTTTTTATGATATCAGTTTTCCAAAAAGTGAGTACACATTATAGAGCGCACTGAAGCTATGACACTTTGATACAAGAAAATAGTCAGTGACAGCTTGTATAACAGTGTAAATTTTGTGTGCCCCAAAATAACTCAACAAATTCCGTCAATGTCTAAAAAACCCCTAGGAAAAAAAGTTTTGTACACCCCTAAGTGAAAAAGGAAAGTTGTATTTTAAGTTCATATTTTATGTGGCCAAATTATTTTCCCGCATGCTTAATCTTGGGCAAAGGGGTTCACTAGACCTTCACAGGCTGCCACTGGAATCCTCTCCCACTCCTCCACAACGACATCACGGAGCTGATAGATGTTAGAGATCTTGCGCTCCTCCCCCTTCCATTTGAGGGTGAACCATAGATTCTCGTTTAGGTCTGGAGACATGCTTGGCCAATCCAGCACCTCTACCCTCATTTTCTTTAGCAAGGCAATGGTTGTCTTGGAGGTGTGTTTGGGGTCGTTATTATGTTGGAATATTGCTCTGTTTCCCAGAAGAGAGGGGATCATGTTCTGCTTCAGTATTGCACAGTACATGTTGGCATTCATGGTTCTCTCAATGCACTATAGCTCCCCACAGCAGGCATCACTCATGAAGCCCCAAACCTTGATACTCCCAACACCATGCTTGACTGTAGGCAAAATACACTTGCCTTTGTATTCCTCGCCTGGTTGCTGCCACACGCTTGATACAATCTGAACCAAATAAGTTTATCTTGGTCTCATCAGATCACACAATATGGTTCCAGTAATCCATGTCCTTAGTCTTCTTGTCTTCAGCAATCTGTTTGTGGGCTTTCTTGTGGATCATCTTTAGAAGAGACTTCCTTCTGGGACAACAGCCATGCAGACCAATTTAATGCAGTGTGCGGTGTATGGTCTGAAACATGAAGGGCTGACACCTCACCCTTTAACCTTGCGAATTTAGAAAAAAATTCTGGGAAGCCTACAGATACATAATTTTTTGGGTCGACCATGACGAAGCCGTTTTGAGGGGAAACCTTCTTTTTTAAAACCTGTTGGCTTCCACCATGTTGCAGCCAGTTTAAGGGGTTGGGGAATTTATTTTAACCCTAGGATATTTTTTAAGTGAGCAACAATTCCTTTTTTGGAACCAAAGAATTTTTTCCCACTGTCACAATTAAAAAGTAAAGTAGTCAAAGTGTCATATCTTTAGTGTTGTCCAATGAAAAAATATAATACAATATTTACAAAAAGTAAAGGAGTGTACTCACTTTTGTGAGATATTGCAGTTCTTGAAAATGCCAGTGATGTTCTGTAAACAGCAGGCAGAGTTACATTTTAAAGAGTTAGAGTTGGTTTATCCTAGCGCTGTTATTTTTGATAGACACAAGTGGTGCCCGATGGAGTCAACTGAGTGAGTATAGCTGGGTCCATCAGGTTCCAATCATTGTGTTCATCATTTGATCAGAAAAAGTAGCTCTACATGAGTCTTCATTTTTTTTCTTCATTTTTTGACAGAACTTGTGAGGGAGGTTCCAATTGAAACCTCCAACACAAATCTCAACCTGGTCTAATTAGACAGAAGCCTTAGATGCTTAAAAAAATTTTCAACATTAAAGTGTTTCTGATACCCATTGAGACATTGCCAATTGCTTTGTGTATAATGAAAGTTGTTGCAAAATGTTTCTAGTTACTTTTACTAGTAACTGCTGCTTTTCTATTCACAGCCTGAAGAAGAAGGTCAGGAAGCTTTGGAAGAACCTGCTGCTGAACCACTGCTGGAGCCAGAAGGGGAGAACTATGAAGAAGCCCCCCAGGTAGAAAAACATGTGATTTTTCATATTACTATCATGGGCATAAAAAAGTGGTAAATGGGTTATAGTGTATTTTTTTCTTACCCAAACAGCCCATCTTTTGTCCATGCGCTGTGTATAGTATTGCAGCTCAGTGCCAGTTAAAGAGGTGTTGCCATCTTGCACTTTGATGGCATATGGATAGGATATGCCATCAATGTTTGAAAAGTGTGGATCCCACTTTTGAGACCAGCATTTATTTCAGTAATGGGCTCTTGATAGTGTGGAGTAACAATGGAGCGCTGATCGCGCTTGTGCACAATTCTCCATTCAGTTCTATGGGAGTAACGAGTACAGCCAAGAAAAAAGTATTCTTGTTGTAAAAATTTCTGGGATAGGCAAAACTCTCTCTGGGACCTACAGCTTTCTTCAGAACAGGTGTCCTCTGATCACCTTCTAACCAGTGAGGTGGCTGCCATCCAACAAAACGATATGGAGAATGAAGGGAAAGAGGTGTTTAAAAAAACTTTTTTCCCTTTTCCATCCTTCTTTCCTCTTTTTAAAAAAACTTTCTAAAGGGGGCGGGGGGTCCCCTTAAAACCAAAAATGGGGGGCCAAGTATCCTTTCCCCTTTTTGGCTGTTCTTTTTTAACTTTTTTAATTGAAGGTTTGATTTGTGAGGCTGAAAACCATGTGGGGGACTCTATTAGGAATGAACCCCTTATTGTTGCTTCTACAACTACATACTACACATCATTAGTCTTTTTTTAATGTTAAAACTGAGAGTTAAAGGGGGTTCATTTTTGTTTTTAAGAGAAAGGAAGTCAGGTTCAAAGGGGCCAATTGTATTGAAACCCAAAAACCTATCAGGTAAATTTTTTCTACTAAAAATTTGCTTGGGAAATTGTTTTTCCCATTTTTTAAAGTCTTAACAGAGGTTTTAAGGCACTAGTTACATAACATCACCAGTATAGCTTTAATGTACACCAGCCACCAGGGGTTCAGGGTTAAGTAGACACTAAAAAGTGCCTGAGGGGACCACACGGACTTATATATGTTTTGTAACTTTTTTTGGGTTTTTTTTACTCTTAAATGCACTGTAATAGTTCTTGGAAGCTATTAAAATCCGTTTCATGGTCCCCTGCTCTTAAACATCCAGCTTAAAGTCCCATTCCTGTTAAGCTGGGGGTTGGTTCTACAGTAGGGAAATGACATTTCAGTTTGCAAAATTTTTTAGTGGTCTGTTAGGGGGAAACTTTGTTGATGGGGGGGTTTTTAAACAGTAGGGACGAGGTAAAAAGCCCCAAAAAGGGGGTTTAAAAAGTCTGTCAGTAAAACCAAAACAAGCTTTTTGTGCTGTTGAAAAGGGACACATAAAGGAGTGCTAAACCACCCCAAACCCAAGGATCTAGAGCAGAGAGGGGAAGGGTAGTGGGAAACCCCTGGGAAAACCTTATGTAAACAAGCAGGAGATAAAAAAACAGTTTTAACCTAAAATGAAGCAAATAAAAAACTGAAATTGTATTTGGAAATTAACCCTTTTATTTCCCTTTGCTTACATTTTTTAAATTTTAAGTTTGTGACGGGGGAAATTACCATTTAAAAGCGGGGGTTTTCACATGTTTTTTCATATCGTTTGATGTAAAAAATAAAATTTTTTTACACTTTAAAAGATAAGTTTCAAAAGGGGGCTCTGTTTTGTGGTTTTAAAAATTTTTTTATTAAACCCCCCCAAAAATTTTTTGGAGAAAATTTTTTTGTTTTTTTTTTACTTATTGTTTCTTAAATAGTGTTGGCGTTTTTATTAAAAAACAAATTTGAAACGGCCGGTTTTTATTTTGATGGAAATTTTTTCGTTCATGAAATAATTTAGGTAAAAAATTTGGCATAAATTTTTTAAATATGGTCGCCCTTTTTCAGGCTTCCTGTCATTTTGGCGGCCACCCAAATAAAAGGCCTTTACAAAATAGGCGGGGGTTGAGAGGGTGGGGAACGTCTTTGACTGGGATGGGTATGGTTGTGATTGGTTTTGGAAAAAATTCCATGACCCGTTTTACATGAACGGCCCCTTTCCTGTTCAGCCTAGTGGGTCTGGGGATTTAAGAGCGGGGGACGTGGGGCCTTCCGGTTTTTCTCAAAAACAGCTCAGCAAAAACTTTTTCTATTTGTTCACAAAACAAAAATTAGGTTTTTTAGCGGGTTAACATTAGAAAAAATAGGAGATTGGGGATTTGCGGGTTTTTTTTTAAATTGGGGCTGAGAATTTTAAAGGAGCATCTAGGCTGTACAGCCGCGGGGGGGGGGGGGGGGGAGGTGTGGGGAACACAGACAAAAGGGAGGGCAGGCAGGCTTTTGAAAGGGAGGGGAAAATTTTGTGCAGCCCAGACTTTGTAAATTTGGGAACCTTGCATTGCAAGGGGTTTTTGATTAACATTTTTTGGGCCCAAAGTTTTTGGGGGAAATATTACTTGTATGTTGTTGGAAACCTTTTAAATTTTTTTTGGATACAGATCTTTTTATTAATGCAGGTGTTTTTGATAGGTGCAAACTCAACTTTTATTTCCAAATACATTTAAAAAGGGGTTTGTTTTTTTTACTTTGGTGCGCCCGTTTTTTTTCTTGGGAAACCTTGCATTTTAAATTTTGGAATACAGAAATTTTTGTAGTAAACCGCGGGGGTGTATTGATAGGTCCAAAAACCACTTTTATTACCCGTACACAATTTTTACGTTTTTTTAAATTTTGGCCCGAAAGTCCAGCTTTGTTCATAGGGCCCCTTGCATTAAAATTTAAATACAGAAAATTTGTAGTCACCCAGGTATATTGATAGGTGAAAAGCCCCCTTTTTAAAATTATCCGTACAAAATTTTTTAATTTTTTTTTTTTTTTGCGTGTTTTTTTCACTTTGGGGCCGCATTTTTTCCAGCCTTTTTTTTTTTTCATTTAGAGCAAACCCTTGCATTTTAAATTTAAATTAAAAAAAATTTTTTGTATCCCCGGGCGGGGTGTTTTGGATAGGTGAAAAAACGCCTTTTATTATCGTACCAATTTAATTACGTGTTTTTCATTTTTGGCGCTGTCCAGCTTTTTTTCATAGAGCCACCTTTTTGCACTTTTAAAATTTGGAAAAAAAAAAGGGGAAAAAATTTTTTTGTATAAAAAACCGCTTTTGGGGGAATTTGATAGGTTGAAAAAAAACGTTTTTCCCGGGTTTTTTAATTTTTTTTCCTTTACACAATTTAATTACTGTTTTTCCCCTTTGGCCCCAGTCCAGTTTGTTTCTAGAGCCACCTTGCACTTAAATTTAAAATACAGCAATTTTTTTAGTCCCCGAAGGTTATTGATAGGTGAAAAAAACCACGGTTTGTTACCCAAATTTGTTTTTAAACCGTATTGCACATGGTGGGGCCCCTAGTTTTTTCAAATAGCCACGTTGTACGACAATTCGATAGAAAAAAATTTTTCTAGAAAACTTTTTCCCTTTTTGTCATTGCTGCAAAAAAACAAAAATTTCTCATCCGTGTAATTTGGAAATTTAGGTTTTATTGGGCTCGGTTTTGGGGAATCTCAGTTTGGCGGAAGATGGGCGAACTTGTAGATATTTTTTTTGAAAAACTATCAATTTATTTCCTATGGGCAGTTGAAAATTTCCCGGGGGACTGAAGGAAAAAACTGTTGATTTTGTTCTTCCCACCAAAACCGCATTTAAAGGGTTTTCGAAAGGGAAAAACATTTCAGTTTCAAATTTCCTATTTGGCGTAGGAAATTAGGGGTTTAAAGGGCTGTAAATTTCCCTTTTTTAAAATAATAGATTTTCCCCAAAAACTTTTTTCCTTTCCCTTTCCCTAAAATTTTTATCTTTTAACAGGGAAAAGCGAAATGCAGGGGGGTAAGGAGCAAAGAGGGGGGTTTAGGACATGGAGGTAAAAGGTTTACGAGAAAAGGGTTTGCCCCTTTCCAGTGGGGGTGAAAACCCTTGGGCCAGGGGTTTCGTGGTTCCAGGGACCGTCGGGCCCTGTCATCGTGGGGTTCCGGGGGGGCCCTGGAATCTCGAAAAACCAAAATTAAAAGCGGGTTGTTTTTGGGTTAATGCAAACTGCATCCCGTTTTACTCCTAGTCCCATTCACGGCCAAAAAATTCGTCATCAGCATTCGCTATCGGCTTCTTTTCCAACAGGGAAGCGAAGGTACCCCAAAATGTCAACTCTTGTACCACCATGGGGAATAACCCCATTTTCTAAAGGGACCTCTTTATGAAAAAATGCGGGTTGGGGTCAGAAGGCATGTTAAAGATAAAGGGCCCAAAAGAGGATGATTTTGTTTTGCTCGACACCAAAGTTATGTCCCACAGAGGAGGAAAAGGGGAAGGGGGGTTCAATCGGCAAAAATGGGGGCCCCGGTAGGCACCCCTTGGGGGCCCTTTTTTTGCTTGTACCCCGCAGCCCCTGGATGTCAGAATTTCGGGGGACGACAAGTCACCTGTGTTGATGATGTATGATGACGACATTGCGGATCCAAAGTGGTTTTTTCAGAGATTTTTTTGCGGAGCGTTTCTTTCACTGGACGAGGGGAAGGAGGGGGTTTGTGTCTTTAGGGTCCCGCCCCCAAAAAAGGGGAGAGGGCGGTTGGCAGAAGTCCCCTAAAGGGGATTCCCCCAGCCTCGGTCGGGGAAAAAACCCCGCCCCTGTTTATGCCGTCAAAAAGGTCCGGAACCCCCAAAGCCGGGGGCCTTTTGAGAAAGGGCCTCTGTTTCCCAACCAAAGCGATGGAAAATTGCCGCCTTTGCCATAAACGAATCATTTAGAGGGCAAGAATCTTAGGTTTTTTAAACCCCCAAACCAACAGTCTATTTCCATGCAGCAAATTGCATGATTTGGAAAGGGAGGAAAACATTGGCCAAAAAAGGCCACACCAATGCCGGGCTTAAAACCCCGGGTTACCCCCTTGTCCCCCGGCCCCCTCCTCCTCGCCACCTTCCACGGTTTCCCTCAGCTCCCATGTCTCTCAGAGTCATGATCAGGGATCAGCACCGCTCCCCCCCCCCAAAAACCTCCCCCAAGTACCCCCGCCCCACCAGAGACCCATCCCCCCCTTCTCCTTCCACCAGTTTGACGACCTGCCCCCCGGTTAAAGCGGCCAGTCTAGCAGCCAGCCTTCTGTTTTCCAGGTTTGGGAGCGGGAAGAAAACCAATTTAAAACCCAAAAAACCCAAAACCCAAAAAGCCTAAATTTTCGGCTTTCCCCCCCCCCCCCCCAAGGTTTTTGGGCCCTTTGGGAAATTTTCCTTTCCGCCCTGGGGGGACCAGATGGGTTTCCCGCCACGTCAGGGCCCCTTTGTTTTCCCCCAAAATTTAACAGATGCAAGCAGGCTTTTCTTTTGAAAGAAAAGTTGCCCCTGCCCGGGCCAAGCCACTTTGCCCTCAAAAAATTTCAAGGGGTTGTCTGCTTCTGTGCCCCCTTAAAAAGCCCATCGGGCCCACCGCACAGGGAACTAGAAAGCACGGCCAAGGCCCCCTATTCTCTGGGGACAGCTTTTTAAGGGGGTGGTTGGGTGGGACGGTGGCAAATCAGGGGGGCCCACGCCCTTCAAAACCGCAGGGTTGGTGCAGGGTTTTTTTCCCCCCAAGGCCCTTCTGGTTTGGCTTTCAGGGGCCCAAAAGAAACCAGGGTTTTGGGAAATTAATCGGGTTTTGGGGGACCCCCCAAAACCACGGGTTTTAGGGCTGTGGACGGCTCCCCGGCAACGAGACCGAGGGGTGGCTGGGTGACAAGAAAACCTTGTGCCAGGCCAAGGGGGGTGTGCGGATAAGGTCAAATTTTTCGGGCCCCCCCTTAAGATGGTGGGGTGGGCACTTTCCCTTCCCGGGGCACATTTTATAAAACCTTGTCTTTCCGGGAAAATTTTTTAATGGCTACCGGGTGTGGAATGTGTTGGGGGGAAGGTGGGGTTTCTGATTTGGCACTTCCCCCCTTTGCACCCTGCTTGCCCCCCCGGGCCCCTGCGTTGAAACGCCGCCCCGGCCCCCTTAAACCCCTCTATTGTTGAGTGGCAACAGGGCTGGAATTTTCACCCTCCACAGGGCCCCAGCAAATTTGTGGGCAGCGGGCGAAATTCCCCATTTCCCCAGTACAAAAAAAGTGACACTTTGCCTGAAAAAGCCCCCCCCCCGGGTGCGGGACTCCGGGGAAGGTGTTAAACCCAACCGAGAAGTGGGGGGCAGGTTGAAAGGGGTCTGCACCTTCCTTCCCGTTTTTAAAAAAGGGGGGGCCCCCCCAAAAATGGTCAGTGGGGGGCCAATGTTGCCACCCCAAATTTGAGTTTTGTGGTTTTTCTTATTTTCTAAAAAACGTTCGTTGGACACTCTAAATCATCAGGTCCCCAGCGATGGGGGGGAGAGGGGGAAAACAGATGGGGGCAGGGGAGCCTTACCCCTTCCTTTTGAATCCAAAAGGGCCCAAACCGTTTCACAATTTTTTTGGTCTTCATTGGGCCCAGTGGTTGGGGGCCCCAGGGTATTTTAAGGCGGGCGATCAGCTCTAGGGGGGAATCATCTGGGGCAATCGGGAGGTTTTTGAAGCTGTGCCGGAGGGAAGCGGGGGGAAAAGGTGGTTTTCCCTGGAAACCAACTTTAACGATGCCCTTTGGGCCCTTGGAAAGGGGGTTTTGGCACAAATTTGAGGGGGGGAGGAAAAAGGAGGAAGACCCAGTTTGCTGGCCCCTTCGACCCAGGGGTTTGGGGAAAAAAAAAGGCTCCATTTTCCACATGAGTGTTTGGGATGTTTAAATTTCCCTCCAAATTGACCCTCGCTTTAAAGGGGCCCCTTTTTTTTCCCAATTAAAAAAACAGTTACTGGGTGGCCCAAACCCCCCGGGAAACCCCCGGTAAAAAACCCAAAAACTCAGCATTTTCCTTCACCCCCCCAAAATTTTAAAAGGGAGAAAAAATTCGGGAAAATGGAGACCTTGCTGTTTGGGAAAAAAATGGAGACATCTGTTTCGTCGGGCTTCATGTTCTTAAAAATGTCACGGTGGAAAAACGTAGGACGGGGAAGAAAATGGAGTCCCAAAGTAGCCGTGGGGGCTGCAGCAGGCAAGGTGGCAGAAGCCAAAATTTTTTTTTTTGGGTGACCGTGGCAATTTTTATTTACCACCCCCCCAAAGGGCTTTGAAATGCGGGGCACACTTACAAAACAAAAAACCGGGTTTTTAAGGGTTCATGGTCCCACGACTTTTTTTTGTTTTAAAAACCAAGGGTTTTTGGATGTGTTCCGGACCAATGGGACTTCTGGGTATCCAAAAGGGGGCCTCTGCCCACGCCATAGGGGGTGTTGCCCTCCCCAAGGGGCCCAGCGTCTTTTTTGGGCGGCCCTTCAGCAGATGGGGGGAATTTCATTACGGACAAAAAATGGCTTTCCAAAGTTAATTTGGTTCGTTTGCTTTAAACAAAAAGGAATCGGGCCCAGGGATTCTGAGATGTTGGGGCCCCAATTGAATGAATTTTCCCACCCCAACCCCAAAAGTCCCCCCGGTTTTTCTTCAACCATTTGCTTTGGGTTTTTGCTGTGGGGGAGACTGAAAAAGGGAAAACCAAGGTTTCGACAAACCGTTTTCCATTTCCCATTAAATTTTTAGAATTTTTCGCATTGTCAAGGGTTTTTTGGGGCCCTTGGTCTGTGGGATAAAAGCTATAATCGGCCCCCTTTGGAAACAAAAATTGTGGTTTTAAAGTGGCTTTTCTCCCTCACAATTTTTAAAAAGTGGCTTGAGAAGTATTTTTTATTTTTTTTTGGGTCATGTTTGTTTTGGGAAATGCAGAAATTTAAAAAGGGTTTCCTTTTTGTTTTAAAAAATGTTGTTTCAAACAAAATTGTTTTAAACAATTGCCCAAAAGGGGATCAAGGGTTTGTTTTAAAATTTTTGGGGGCTTTTTGCTGTGAAAATGCAGTTTTTCAAAGGGGTCCTATTCAAAAAAATGGGGTTTTTCTAACGCATTTGTTTTCACCAATTGTCAAAAGTGGCCCAAAAAGGGTTTCATGTTTTAATTTTTTGGGGGCTTTTCTGCTGTAAAAATTGAAAACTACTAATTTAAAAAAGGTTTTTTAAAAATTTGTTTTAAAAAAGGGGTGGGTTTTTACTTTTTTTAAACAGAAACACTTTTTTTTTTTCTTTTCCCACAATTGTAAAAAAGTGGTAAAAGGTGATGGTGCTGTAAAAAACAGGAAAGGTAGGAATTTTTAAATGGACACTATTCCCAAAAATGACTTGTTTTTGCAAGATTTTTAAAAATTAGCAGAAAATTCCTGTGTGGGGAAAAAAACCCCATTTAATACAAAAAAAAAAGAAACAAAAAAACGGGGGGGATTCCATCCTTTTTTTAAAAATGTGTTTTTAAAATTTTAAATACTAAAAAACTTCCCTGTTCCCAAAAAATGGGTTTAAAAATTTTTTCCGGAATTTTTTAAAAGGGGGTCAGGAAAATTTGGGCCCGTGTGGCCCAAGGGAAAATATAGTTTAATTTTTAAATTCAAAAAAAATTTGGGGGTTAAAAAAACTCCTTTTTTTCCAGACCTTTTTTTAAATTTTTGGGTCAGGCAGGTTTTGGGGGCATCTGGGTCCGGGCAGGGTTTTTGTCAATGTCCGTTCAAATAAAAAGGTGGTTAAAAATCCTTTTTTTTTTTTTTTGGGGATTTTTTAAACTTTTGGGTTAAAAAAGGTTTAATGGGGCAAAACTTTCGGTCCAGGGGAAGGTTAGTTAATGTCCCGTTAACTAAAATGGTGGTTAAAAAAACTTCCCTTTTTTTGGGACTTTTTAATCTGTGGGGGCCAAAAAGGTTTTGGGGGGATATGCGGAAAAAAAGGGAAAAGTTTAAAGGGCCAAATTAAAATAAAATTTTGGGGGTTAAAAACCCCTTTTTCCCGGGATTTTTTAACTTTTGGGGCAGACAAAAGGTTTTTAAAAACATACTGTGGTACAGAACAGGTATAGTCTTTTTCCCGTTAAAATAAAATGGTGGTTTTAAAGATCCTTTTTCCGGGACTTTTTTTAAATTTTTGGGTTAGGCAGGGTTTTGGGCCATCGAGGCCCGGAAAAATTTTAGTTAAAGTCCGTTCAACTAAATTTGGGGGGTTTTAAAAATCCTTTTTCCGGCACTTTTTAAATTTTTTGGGGGCTTTGCAGGTTTGGGGCTCATGCTGGGTCCCGGAACCCGGTATGTCAATTCCCCGTTCAAATAAAATGGTGGGTTAAAAAACTCCTTTTTTCCCCCATTTTTTAATCTGTGGGTCATGCCCGGTTTTTGGGGCATCTGGGTTCAGGACAGGTATTGTTTAAAGTCCAGTTTGAACTTAAAATGGGGTTTAAAAAGGGTCCCCCTTTCCCCGATTTTTTTTTTTGTGGGTCAGGGAAGGGTTTTAAAGGTCTTTCTGGGTTAAAAACAGGTATAGTTATTTTCCCGTTTTAAAATAAAAAAAAGGTGGTTTAAAAGGGCTCCTTTTTCCAACACTTTTTTTAAATTTTTGGGGGTTTTAGGGGGAAAGGGTTTTAAGGGCTAATGTGGTTCCCGAAAAGGTATAGTTAAAGTCCCCGTTAAAATAAAAAAAGGGGGTTCAAAAACTCCTTTTTCCAGCACTTTTTAATCTGTGGGGCAAGGGGGCAGGTTTAATGGGAATTCTGGGTTTCAGAACCCGGTTTAGTTAATGTCCAGTTCAACTAAAATGGTGGTTAAAAGACTCCTTTTTCCGGCACTTTTTAAATTTGTGGGTCCCGCAGGTTTGGGGCTTAATTTCTGTGGCCCAAAAGGGCAGGTTTTAGTCAATGTCCAGTTCAATAAAATGGTTTTTTTAAAGGGCTCCTTTTTTCCCGGGACTTTTTAAAATTTTTGGGGGCAGCAGGTTTGGGGTCATTCTGTGGAAAAAAACAGGTATAGGGTTTTTCCAGTTTTAAAATAAAATGGTGGGGTTTAAAGACTCCTTTTCCCAGCAATTTTTAATCTGTGGGGTAGGGCAGGTTTAATGAATACATGCCAACTCTCCCGTTTTTTCGGGGGGTCCCGCTAAATTTTTGGGTTCCCCCCCCCCTTCCCCGGGAGGTTGGCAAATTTTTCCCGCCGCCAAACAGGTGGGGGGGGTCTTTTTAACCCGACCGCGGCGGCCGGAGTTTAAGGCCGGGGGGGGTGGGGGGATTTGGGCACGGGGGGTTCCACGGGGGTGAAGCGGCCGCTGCGGGCCCCCTTCACCCGCCCGGGGTCTTCTGTGAGGGAGGAGGCAGGAGGGATCTTTCCCCCCATCCTCCCCCCTCCCCTTTATAACAAACCCCCCCCGGTGTGGCCTGTACATACAGATTTAGCGTTGCAGGGGGGGGGTTTTGGGAGGGGGTTTTGGGGGTGGGCTGCCCCGGAGGGCCCCCCCTCAGGGGGTTGGGGGTGGGTTTTTTTTATTTTATTTTTTTTAGCTTTTGGGGGGCACTTTCCTGGCAACAGAGGGGGGATCAAACCTTTGGGAAAAAAAAAGGGGGGCATACCTGGGAAAAAATGGGGGCATCACCTGGCAACAGAAAGGGGGCACTACCTGGCAAACAAAGGGGGGCCTTCCCGGCAAAAAAAGGGGGAATTTTTCCCGGGGAAACCCAAGGGGCCCCAATTTAAAAAAAGGGGCCCCCAAACAAAGGGGGCCACCCGGCCCAACTTTCCTGGCAAAAAATGGGGGCAAACCTGGCAAAAAATTGGGGGGATCAAACCCGGCAACCCAAAGGGGGCTCCCCCCCCGGCAAAAAATTTGGGGCATTACCCGGGGAAACAATTTGGGGGGACTTCCCGGCAAACAATGGGGGGTAATCAACCTGGGGGTACCTGAGGGGGCACTTCCCTGGCAAACAATGGGGGCAACCCACCCCGGCAAAAAATTGGGGGGAAATACCTTTTCAAAAAAGGGGGCACCTCTGGCAAACAAGGGGGCACTACCCGGCCCCACCCAAAGGGGGGCCCCCTACCTGGTTTCAATGGGGGAAATACCTGGCAACAGATGGGGGGGCCCACCTTTGGAAAAAGGGGGGGACTACCTGGCAAAAATGGGGGCATCTACCCAGCAACAGAGGGGGAATTTTACCGGCTAACAATGGGGGATCTACCTGGCAAACAGAAAGGGGGCACTTACCTGGGTTAAAAAAGGGGGCAATACCCCGGCTAACAAAGGGGGGCATCTACCCGGGAACAGAGGGGGCATACCTGGCTAAACAAAGGGGGCACTACCTGGCTTAAAAAAAGGGGGAACTAACCCGGCAAAAAAGGGGGGGAATTCTGGCTAACCCAAAGGGGGGCAAATACCTGGTAAAAAGGGGGGTATACCTGGGAAAAGGGGGGAACTACCTGGCAAAAAAGGGGGCATTTACCTGGCAAAAACAGGGGGGGGCAAATTAAACCCGGCAAAAAAAGGGGGCACTACCTGGCAAACAAAGGGGGGACTACCCGGCTAAAAAAGGGGGGGGACTTAAACCCGGGGGTAAAAAAAGGGGGGCATTTAATGGCTAAAAAAGGGGGGGGGATCTACCCGGCTACAGAAGGGGGCATTACTTGGCTTTCGGGGGGACTACCCGCCCGTAAGGGGGACTTCCTGGTTTTTTGGGGGGCTACTTTCCCGGCTATAAGGGCATCTACCCGGTTTTTTTCAAAAGCCCTTTTTGCAGTTAGGTGGAGGGGGGTGTGGTTTTTTGAAAGGGGGGGAAAAACACCCGCCCCTAAAAATTCCCTGCTTTTTCAATTTAAAAAGGGTTTGGGAACTATGGTTTAATGGTTTTACGCGGGCCCGGACCAAAATTTTAGCAAAGTTTCCCGGGGAAAAATAAAATGTGGTTCAAAAACTCCCTTTTTCCGGCACTTTTTTTAAAACTGGGGTATGCAGGTTTGGGGCTCTGCGGGGGCCCCGGACAGGCTAGTTTAATGTCCGTTTTAACTAAAAAAAGGTGGGGTTTTAAAAACTCTTTTTCCGGCACTTTTTAATCTTTTGGGTCATAAGGTTTTAAAGGGGTTTTTGGTTCCAGGACAGGGGATTTAATTTTCCCGTTCAAAAAAAAATGATGGTTTTAAACTTTCTGCCTTCTGGGCCCTTTTTTAATTTGGGGGGTTTATGAAAGGTTTTTGGTTTTGGGGTGGTACAAGGGGCAGGGTTAGTGAAATGGTTTGGGGACTTTTTTTCTTGGCTTTTTTTAACCTTTTTTGGGGTTTTCCTAAGATGTAGCACCTATCATTTGCTGTTGTGGTTTTTAAATTCCTTTCTCCCCCCCTTTTTTGGGTTGGGAAGAAGGGAAAGGGGTTGTTCCTTCCCATAGACTTTTAAAGGTCCTCGGCGATAACTATTATCGGGGCCCATGGAAATCTTTTGTAATTGCCCATTCGACTATCGGAAAAAGAGCGATAGTAAAAGTAATCGTTTACACTATTCATGAATTTCAGGTTTCAGTCAGAAAATACAGGTGCTTTTCAATTATTTTAAAAAGTTTTTGCTTTTCATTCTACGGAGGGAAAAATTTATTTTTAATCCGAATTGGGGTTTGCCCCCCCTTAGGTGGAAACAATATATACCCCTGAAGAAATAAGGGGAAAATTTTGGAAAAAGTTCTGAGGGTTGTCCCTTTTTGTATTTTTACCATGTATTACAATTTCCCCATTTTTTTTAGAAAAGGGGGGGAAATTTACCTCCTAAGGGGTAGATTCCTATTTCCATATTTTCCCAAAATACAGTTTTCCCGGGTTTCAAATTCTTTATTTACAAGTATCTCATTGTGTTTTAAGAAAAAGGGTTTTTCCCTTTTTTTCAGAGGGCTAAAAAGTGAAAGTGGCCAAGAATTGGCCCCGCCCCCTCTGTTTTTTTTTTTTACGCTTTTCACTTTAAAAAAAATTTCCTGTGTCCCAGTTGTGGTCCCCCCATTCAAGGGGGGGGGAACTTTAATGCGTTTTTTTAAAAATTTCATTTTGGATGCGCCAAAAAAGGGAATTTTTTTATTTGTTCAAAACTGTACAGATTTTGGGGGTGGATTTTGCAAGGGTTTTTTTGTTGATTTGTAGATTTTACTACATTGATTTTTAAAAGGGGAAACATTTTTAAAAAACTGCAGATAAACCTTGCCTTGGGGTTTTTTTTCCCTTTTAATTTTTGAAAACCCAAAGTAGAAAAATTTAGGGTGGCTCCCCAAAACTCCTTTTCTGTCCCCATAACCCGTTATACATACTGTGAATGATTTAAAAAAACTTTTGAGGGTGCAAAACTACCCTTTTCCCCCCTTCCCCCTTGTTTTCAGGCAGGAAGGGGGTGTTTTTTGGGCCCGGGGTTATATGGAGGGAACACAAGACATAAGACGTGTTATTTGAGGGGATATATGGGTTAAAAAAAGTCAGTAAATTTGTCCCGAACCCTTCCCCCTTTAAACTGGGGCAGGCCCGCAGCCATATAGCTGGTTTTTCTTTCCCTTTTAAAAAGCCCCGAGGCAGTAAAAAACGGTTTGCAGGCAGGGCCCTTACCACGGGTGCGTGGCCGGGGGAGAATCCCCAGGGGTTTTCCCCCCTAACAAAACACAGAAAAGGGGGGTGTCCCAACTACAGCAGCAGAAATTTGAATACAGATGCACAGAAAAGTTTATAAAATTTTCTATACTAAGTGACTGAGGTTTAAAACAACCCAATTTCAAAAATGCTTATTTTTTAAATTGGCCCCCTAATTTTGAGTCATGAACTTTTTAAAGGGAAAAAAAAACCCCTTTTTTTGTACAGGTTTAAGCCGGTTTTTTTTTCATTTTTGCCAAACAAAAAGCAGTAGACCATGAAAAAGATTTTCCAATGGTTCTCGCTGTTTAGGGTTTTAAAATGGCACAACCCCTTAGATGTTTTTTCTTTGAAACACTTTCCCCAAACAACTTCCAAGATTGTTTTACTGATTTAAACCCCAAGCAAAATAAGAGGAAGGTTTGGGCTACTTTTTTTTAAAGATGGAAATTTGGGTTTTTGTAAAATTTTTAAAAAGGCTTGAGTAATTTTTAAATTTATAAACAGAAACATTTTTACCCGAGCGGGAGCCCTTTTTTTTAATATGATTTAAAAGAGGGTTTTTAATTTATTTCTTTCCCGGGTTTCAGAAATTTTTTTGCCAATAAGCCCCCAGGGAAAAAACCCAAATTTAAAAATACAACCGGGTTTCCGTTTGCGTTTTTTTGTCTTTAACGGCTTTTTCACTAAAATGAACTCCCTTTTTGCTAATTTTACAAAACATTGTTTCATAGAATTTTTGGGGGTGGGGGGGAAAAAAAAAATTTCACCTTTTTAGGGGCCCCCTGTACATTTTTGAACCCCCTTTTGCTTTCATGTAAATAAATTGGTGCCGTCCTGGTAACACATTTATTTTATTCTGAGTTTAGCAGAAAAGATCTACATACAATTTTTTATTATACCCTTCAAACAATGTATCCACTTCTGACATCAAGTAATTAACTCATTGATTTCTATAGGTTATAATGACAACCTTGTTCATAGAGTAGTGGAATACATTGTCAGCCACTATAGAATGTGGTATTTTATGTTTTTATGTATTATAAATGTGTGAAATATTAAATCAAACATACAAAAAGTTATTGCAGGAATATAAAGTGGAAATTCAGTAAGCCAGAGAGGGAGGTCGCAGCTGACATGTGGCTACAACGTGGTTTTCTCACTAGCTTCATGCAGTTGTAGGTGGCCTCACCCAAACAATGATGGAAATGTATTCTTTTATGAACTGAAATCTGTCTTCATATATATGTTCATATATTCCACAAGTGTTCCAGGCCTTATATTTTTGCTTTATTTTTTACACCATTTTGCACCCAGCTATGTTTTTGCGTCATTTTATTGTGCAGATGTTCAAATAATGTTTACACGTGTGCGCATAGTTGCCTACAACTATTAGTTCTCCCATACAATATCATAGTCCTGACACCATCAAAAAGTATACATTCTATTCAAACAGAAGCGTGATACAACATCATTTTAAGCAGATTATTTTACTCTTCATTAAACGTGCACAATGTATGTAAAAAAATGCTACAATGCCAACATACACATATAGTCACTGTTGTGAAAAATCAAATATCAGTATTTAGCTGTCCAGCCAATATGGTTAAACTTCATAACCTTGTAGTTTCACATCTCAAAGGAATGTGGTCTTCAGTTTTGAGCTGAGAGTGGTGAGCCGAAGCTCCGTGCTGCTACCAGAATGATGCTAAAAATGATGTTGTATCACGCTTCTATTTGAATAGAATGTATGCTTACTAGAAGGTAGAGGAATACTCCTGTACATGAGGCTTTCTTGCATCAGTACCTTACACCTATTACGGCACAAAGTACAAGTGGACCATCAAAAAGTAATAACCAAGAGTGCTACAGAACACCTCCACTCTCAGTAACCCTGTAGTGGTGCAAACTGTAATGCCCTCATACCATTGTTAGCCACAGTGTCCCCATACATTATTAGACACAGAGCTCCACAAAGCCTTAATACAGAACCAGCACTTACCTCCTCCATTGATGAACAGATCTGCACTGACCTACCTGTTCACTTCCACCAGGACAGAGCATGGTGTCCCTGACATTGGGACTTTAAAATCTGAAATTTTGTAAAATAATAAAATGTCCTAAAAATTATTTTATGCTTCCTTGTGAATCTGTTTTTCAAAGTAATAGGTCAGACAGAATCCATGCCTCCAGGTGACACTACCAGATCTTCACATTAGGACTGGTGATGCCACCTGTACCCTATCCCTCAATGCTTGGGAGGAAGTTGGCTGAAACTCCTCACTGCTATTAACAGGTAAGGGTTTGTCCCCATGGCAAGGGTTATTGGTCGGTTTTTCAGACAGTCTGTCAGTTTTTGAAACTCTGTCCTGAAAACCCGACATGCCAACGCTCTCCATAGTCTTTAATAGAAAATCCATTCAGCAGTCCCCACTGAACTGATTTTCCGACAGACGGTTTCTGGCACCACTGGCGATCCAAAAAGTCGATAATATGCTCATTCTTCCACCCGATTTTCAGGCAGAACATGAACATGTGGGTATGAAGGGGAAAGGCTTGAATCCGCAGACCACGGAGAAAAGCCGTCCCCCTACATGCGAAATAAAGACAAAGTACTGGTCGTAAAATCTGACTGGTATTGGGTCTTTGCCATGTAAACACACCCTAATAGCTTTTTGTTTTCTGTATATCAAGAATGGGAGAGGAAACAGACTTTCTTAGGCTCTATTCACACTACATTATAATGAAAAACGTGATGTCAGTGCCGGATTCATAAGATGATGGACACCAATGGTGCACAGTGGACCGCTTTGACTTATAATGGACTGCGTGCTGTGCTATTCTTTCTGTCAAATCTACTGGAACTACTGATGGAGGCTCCAAGCCTCGGATGGTAGTGTTAACATAGCCCTCTCTGTAAGCTGGAACCAGGGTCAACAATTTTGTAAATTGCCCTAGATAGGGTTATGAAGGAACATGATCCATCCTAATAAATCTGTACATTACAGCTAACCATTTGTCAGTCCTAAATACATTTATCAGTTATACCTGAAATTCCCGTATTATATATGATTATAGCATTGGGCAATATCCATGGATACCGCAAGGGACTTGGGGAAGTGCAATCTGTGAAAATAAACAGGTCTCTGAGAAGACATGTTCAGCCAAAGCTCAGCTATAAATAGTGAAAGAAACACGCCTTGTTAATTAATCATTTACACAATCTCACCCACTCTAGTGGATAGCTGAGAAAACTCACATGCAGGAGCAAAAATCGCTTTGCAACCACTACTATTTTTATTTTTATCATTAATGGAGCCCCCTCTAAGTGGCCTCCCAGCCAAAAAACCCTAAATTACTTAATCCATTATTCTATTTTCACAGGCCACAATTGTGTGCACTTCAAATTGAGATAAATTAGTGTTGAAAGTGTTTGTTGCATCAGATTAATCCCAGCAGTTAGGAATGGTATATTACGACAACATGAGTGAGAAGATGGTCACCAGCATCTCATCTGCAACAGTTCTGCATGGAAGAGTGAGGGTAATATTTCTTAAGTGAGATGTAAAAGACCAGTATTAAATTAAAAGTCCAAATTGATATGAAACAAAGGTAGCACATCCAAAATACAAGACTAGATATTAGCTATAATATCTAGAAAAAAAGACCACTCAAAACTAAAAATATTTAAAAAGAATTAGGGCTTGTCCCCATTGCACAGGTTTTCAGTCGGTTTTACAGACGGGTTTCGTATTTGAAAACCGCCTGTAAACTGACTGTCAATCTTTTACATTGATTTTAATAGAAAATCCGTGCAGCAGTCCACACTGTACGGATTTTCCAGCGGACAGTTTTGTACACTGCCATCGTAATGAAAAACTTAGAACATGTTCATTTGCAGACAAAAGCCGTCTCCCTATGTGCCAAAAAAAGACTAAACACCAGTCAGTAAATCCAACCAGTATTTGGTCTTTGCCGTGTGAACGCACCCTAACTTTCCAGTATTATGACTCATATATGAACCATGCATGGAAGGTAGCAACACATATGTATAAATTTACACCTAATAAAAAAATATTAGAAATTGAAAGATACATTGGGAATCCATTATACTTTCTAAATAGACCACAATTGCAATATGGACATTAGAAAGCTTTATTTATTCATGTTAGATTTCTCTAATATTGCATAGTGTTTAAAGTCTATCTATAAATAAAGCATTTGCATAAATTAGTGGGGATATATGAATGTAAGAAACATTGTGGCATATTTTGTTAGGGAATTTAGGCTTGGTTCATATCTGAATCAGAGGTTCCACTTGGAACCATGGACGCAAAGATGAAAAGTGGACATAAAATGATTCATTTCACAAAGGACCCACTTTTTATTCAACATTTTAGGGGACGAGAAAGGACACAACAAAACGCAATTTGGGATTTTTTTTTCTATTACTGTGTTCAGCAATCAGAATATATTTTATTAGATCGGACTTTTATGTATGCGGTGATACCAATTATGTGTAACTTTTGATTTGTAAAGTGTCAAAAGGGGAGTGATTTCAACTTGTAATATTTTAGCTTTTTTATACTTTAAAACATTATTATTATTATTATTATTATTATTATTATTATTTTTACTTTAGCAATCGAGATTCCCCTTATGGCACGTTGACCATAGAGGGCACAATCGTTAGTAATACCCCTTTTTGCTCTATATAACAAGTAGAATGTAACAAAAATGGCGGTTTTACCACTTCCTGCGTGGGGCTTCCAGCAACAATGCGGCGTTCTTGCTGCAACGGTGCTGATAGCATGGGGGAAACAATATGCAGCACCGTTTCTTATTCATTTAGACAAATCAATCAGTTTCCTGCTGTTACTGCCGGATGTCCAGATACAGTTAGCAGCTGACACCAGCCTTCTAATGAAGCTGGATTACCTGAGTTAATCCCGCTAACAAAGAAATTGCCCAGCAAAAGATGTACCCAAACGTCCATGTTGGTCAGTAAAGGGTTAAAAATGAGGAACAGTTCATGGGGTATGAATACTTTTGCAACCCACTGTACCACCAAAGAACCTGTTTATCATCATATTAGAGTAAATGCTGCTCTTTACATATATTGCATAAATGTTTTCAATTTGTTCACAAACAAAATGGGTCTGTTTATCTCATATCTATTTATTTATCTATCTCATATCTATCTATATATCTATCTATCTTATACATCTATCTATCTAAATCATATCTATCTACTCTATCTATCGATCTCATATCTCATGATCTATCTAATAAAACTTCATATCTTAATCTCATATCTATCTATCATCTCTATCTATATCATATCTATCATGTATCTAACCTATCTCATATCTATGAAATCTCATAACATCTTTCCCTATATCATATCTATCTATATCATATCTATCTGTCTAACTATCTCATATCTATCTATCTATCTATCTATCTATCTATCTATCTGTCTGTCTATCTATCTCATATCTATCTATATATCTATCTATCTATCTATCTGCCTGTCTGTCTCTCTATCTGTCTGTCTATCTCTCTCATATCTATTTATCTCTGTATCTATCTATCTATCTATCTATCTATCTATCTATCTCATATCTATCTATCTATCTATCTATCTCTGTATCTATGTATCTATCTATCTATCTATCTATCTATCTATCTATCTAGCACTAAAACTAGTGCTAAAACTATACGACATCCTGACCCTAGACACAACCTGTTGTGCTGATTCTTACTCGTCTTTCACACTTTACTATCTTCAGTTTCTTTGTAGGAATCTGTTATTGTGTATTGGCAAACTCCCCACCACAATGTGTGCTGCCTGCTGCTTAATCTTACAATACTACTCCGGTCACAACTTAAAATGACCCTCTTGTTAGGCAAAAATTCTTGTCCCAGTTATATTAGCGTGAAATGGTTTAGTTATTCTGAACATTTGAAAAGTGACAGACACTTTTTAAAAGAGATTATCTCATGAACACAGCTACTGTCCATATACCCTCCTAAACACAGTGTGGTTCTAAATGTGCCAGAACTGTAACAATAGCTCCTGCTTTGGCGTACCTGGGTTTTACATACATTACATGGATGGCCATGTAGGGATAATGTCTGGCCAAAGCATGCTTTGTCAGGGAATGTAGCAGCTGATTTTTGGGGTAGAGAAACCAGACCCTCAGTGAACACACTTAAAAAAAAGTTGTCCTCAGTGTCACCAGAATTAATCATAAAAAACCTCCATAAGCCGGTCTGGTTACACAATAATGGGGCTTGTCAAGGGTTGTTCTCAACAACAAGGTTTTCCTTTTTAAGTTAAAGATCTTGCAAAAACAAGTCACTTTTACAATATAAGTCCATTAACAGTGTCCTACCTCTTCCTAAATAACCCCCTCTTGTATGCGCTGCAATCAGTTCCACAGTCCTATAGCTACAGAACCTAAACCACCTTTCGATAGGCTGCCAGCACTGTTTAGCTATAGCTACAGACCTGCTTCTACTGCCCGTACTATAGGAAAGCCAGTAAACCAGAACCCCTGAATTGAAAGTGAAAGACCAAGAAAACATGACTGAGGTAAGTTGAGATCGATGTATGAGACAACCCCTTTAATGTCCAGCCGAAGGCAACCCCATTTGAATCTGACTTTGGAGCCAATCCTTTGCCTCTAGGGTCTGTTCCTTAGTAGTTAAAATTGAACATTCACGTTCCCTCTATACATGGAGGGAGAGTACTCAAAATAATAATTTTCTATGGTGACCTAAGTTACCTGAGTCACTATAAATGAGAAAACTTCTTTAGTTTCTATACTTGCAGTATATGCAACAAAAATGAACATTGAAAAAGGGGAAAAAAATAAAACAATCAATGCAACTTAACACATAAATGAATACCTAGAGTTTTAATATAACACCAGTTGCTCGGCACACCTTGCAAAATTTGTTTACAGATGCTGGGTAAATAAACATCAAAGTTTACAATCTAGTAAAACTCCGCATACAAAATGTAACATACTGCACTGTACACTTGAATTTTATGAGAATTTATTAAAAGCTTCTTATTAAAGCGACCAAATTCAACACATAAACGTTTTCAGTCCTGTTCAGACTTTCATCAGATGTGTCGCTTTTAAGTAATACCATAGATATAAGACAGGCGATCCTCAGATGAGATGAATTACTGTCGCAGCACTGTGTTTAAATAAAGAAACTGCGCCTTTCTTTTCTTACACCCATGTGCTAACAGGCCAGTATTCACTGCATCTGAGATCGCCTGTCTTATATCTATGGTACATATATGGTACATCTGATGAAGGTCTAAACAGGACTGAAAACGTTTATGTGTTGAATTTGGTCGCTTTAATATGAAGCTATTAATAAATTCTCATAAAATTCAAGTGTTACTGTGCAAGTATGTTACATTTTGTATTCGGGTAAACATAGATTGTATACCTTAAGTTTTTTTAAACACAAAACTTAGAGATATACTCTAAGGCCACATTTATGAAAACTGTGTAGGTCTAAACTCACTTTGTTGCCCATATCAACTAATCAGAGCTCCCCATTTCATTTTTCCAGAGCACATATGTAATGAGAAGGGGCGCTCTGATTGTTTGCTATTGGCAACAAATGAGTTTTTAGACCTAACGTTTCATACATGTGGCCCTAAATGCTTAGTTTATAGACTTTGTGGGCCACATGAATAAAAACTGTCTGGGTCAAAGACTTTCTTTGTTGCCCATAGAAAACAATCAGAGCGCCCCTTTCATTTCATATAGTGCTCTGAAAAAATAAAAGGGGAGTTCTGATTGGTATCTATGGGCAACAAAGGCTATGTTCACAACGTCTATATTTCAAACGTATTACATCGTATTGACCGATCGTAAATACGTTCTGAAATCCAAGTTGAACATCCGTTGTTCACAATAAGTGCCCACTAAGTGTGGCACGTATTGTAACCTGATTATCCCCGACGGATTCACCATCTACAATCATTGTAGTGGAGGAATCTGTCCCGTAAATAATGACATGCACATTGTTTTTTCCGACCCGGAATTGGCCGTCGTCAAATCCGCGGCGACAATCCCGGCACGGAAATACCCGCGTCGTGTGAACGATGAGGCGATTATTCTAATGCAATCAATAAAAATTGGCTGTTCCTTATTCTTACAGATTTGCCGACGGATATTTGAACGATCTTCAACCGTCCCGGCAATCCTCAGTCGAAAAAAGCCTTGAGCGAGGCCAAAGGAAGTCTTAGACCAAGACAGTTTTCATACTTGTTTTCAAAAACTTGTTTTCAAAAACTGTTCTATTTTGAATACAAAATTTAACATTTTTTAGAGAGATTTTTTTGGTTGCCATTTTTATGATCATGTGATGGCACCAAAAATCAACTTTGTGCCAAGTTTAAAAATTGTCTGGACTCAATTGTCTATTGGTGGATTAAAATTTCTTTGTCTAGTTTAGAGTTTTACTGTAAAGGCATGGCATTTGAGACCAGATATTGAAGGGTTGTTCCAGTAGTAGATAGTTATGGCATATTGCTGTTAATATACTCTACATAGGTGCAGGTCCCAGGGAAGAAACCATATCTTTTTCAGGAATGTCCCCCAACCCTGCTCTTTCTAGATGCAGCAGGCAGAGATGGCCGGAGTTATGGAAACAGCTGTGCAGGCTACTCTACATTGTTTCTGCCCCCCAAAAACTTTTTAGTCAAAGTGATGGGAATTTAATAGGAAGAATAGCATGACAAGCAGTGATTAACAGAAATGCAAATACATACTGTACATTGTATTGGTGATTATACTACACATCCTTACTCCGAGACTTTGAGCAACTAAGCTAAGTACAGGAATATGGCGGTAATGAAATAGAAACAAGCTACTATAAAATTCTGTGTCATCATAAGTCACCATTGTTTGCCATTCACACTTCATACTTCACTTTTGTGCCTCAGTTTTTTGAAGTTAGAAATTATTTGTTAGACAAAAATGAAATTCTTATTTTTATTAGTCCAAAGAAATTATATGTAAAAATGACATACAATGTAAGCAAAATATTTCAATAAAATGTGTGCAAATATACTATATATAATGTAGCCATCCCTATACAATAGAGCAGTTTCCATATTACATGATGTGAAACAAGGATCCCATCATCATGCACCTGGAGAATTTTTATTTTATGAGAGAATACTATTTAAAGAGGACCTGTGACTTCTTATGACATCTCTGTTTTAGTAAATCCTTGTGTTCCCCATGGAATAACAGTTTTGGAGCATCTTCTCTTATAACTCTGTATTGTGCTGTTCCTCTGTTATTCCTCCTACAAATGTATTGCTGAATCAGTCAACTGGGTGTTACCCTTCTAGTTTTCAAAGGGGTGTGTCCCTGCAGACACTGGGGCAGATTTATCAAGGCAGTTGCGCCTGAATTTCTGGCTTCAATTGCGCCAAAAAAACTAGCATTTCTTCTCGGCCACATTAATATGTGTTTTAGACAGTTTCAGGCGATTCTGCACCTCATCCGACAAAGGGGGCGTAGCTTCATAAAAGGGAAGTGGCTTCGCGGAAAGAAGGTGTGGCTTGAATGCGACAAAAAATGCGCCAGAATCTGCGACCAAATTCTGCCGTAAAAGTAAACCAACTTAAATATGGTACAAACTTAGACTAGACAGTTCTAACCTGCACCAGATTTATCAACATTATGATAAATGTGGCGCAGTGTAAGACTGTCTAGTCTAACTTTACACTGTCTAAAAGCAAGACACTATTGATAAATCTGCCCCACTGACTATCAGCATTGATTGCACAAGATCAGCAGGGATACCCCCTAATTGGTGACACCCATCTGACAGATTCAGCAATACATTTCTAGAAGGAATAACAGAGGAACAGCACAACATAGAATTATAAGACAAGATGCTCCCTAATTTTTTTATTTCACAGGGAACACAAATCCACTCATTTATCTCTATATAATTCAGTCAGTGTGTGCAGGGACACACCCATTTGAAAACTTAAATAGTAACACCCATATGACAGATTCAAAAATAAATTTTTAGGAGGAATAACAGAGGAACAGCACAACACAGAGATATAAGAGAAGATGCTCTAGTATTGTTATTTAATATTAAACACAAGGATTTACTAAAACAGACATATCAGATGTCATGGGTCCTCTTTAAATGGATACCCTCAATATAAGAGAATGTGTAAGGGGATTGTAGGAAAGCAAAAGAAAATGGTGGGAAATATCTAGTATATATTCTTACTAAAACTGTTGTCTCCTATTTTTCAGGATGATTACCAGGAATATGAACCAGAAGCATAACATCCTTTCATCCTGGACCCAGCCACCAGCAGCATCAGCACAAAGATAGCTATAATAAAGATACTAATAAAAAAAAATTCCCAAACCCCTAATACCCTATCCAACCCCAAGAGGAGTGTGGTCTACCCATTCGCTACCCTCAAGAAAATGAGCTCGTCCTCTAATCCACCTTCAGAGAACCTCATGTGAAGTGGTTTAATGTATGGTTATCCTTAGCGTTGAGTCATAGTCCAAACAAAACTGGTGTTTAAAATAACAAAAGCCCTTTGTAATGTATGAACCCATGATTGCAATGTACTTGTCTTTGCAGTCATAATGCCCCCGGGGAATTGTTTCTGTTTCCCTCCCAGAGAATAATTGCTGGGGGTTTTTGGTGAATTTTGTCTATCATAATTTTCTTATGTTTCTGGTGTCTCCTCTTGTTCAGTAGCAGAAGGGCCTGCAACCACCTGCAATTGAACAGCTGATATTCTTTTGTGTCTAACTACATAAATAAAGCATGTTCTAACTTTTTATAAAGAGATGGTGAAAAACACCTCCAAATGTTCTTTCCTTTTTAACAACATGGCTGCCATAAATGTGTGTACCTGCACTTTCTCGGTGGTCATTGAGTTGAGGGAAAAACACCAAAAAAAATGTAGACGTGAATGACTGACCTTTGACATAGTTTATTCAGTGTTCTAATGTGATATTTATTTTGCTGTTGTTTTTTATACATATATACACATATCTACAAACATATAAATGGGTTAACTTATTTGTGACTGTTCTGTAAAGCAGATAAAATCTGTGAGAATCCATGCAGAATCTTTTCAATGTCCTTGTGTTCCAAATAATTTTGCAAAAGTAATAAAAAAAACAAGAATTCACCAGTTATTGTTATTCTTTGTGTGTATGGCTTTCTACTATGCGGAAGTGGATGGTTGTGAAACATACATATCCAACACTGTGTAAATATGGACTAGAACTTAAAGGGGTTGTCTCACTACAAAGATCATAGTTTAAAATGCAAAGTGCCATGATTTATGAGAATGTGTGCTTAGCAATCGTGTTGAAGCCCAGGTCAGATTACGCCCAGCTAAAGTGTTAGTGGCTGTCGGATGAGCGGTATTTCACTCCACAGAGAGAGAGAGAGACTTTTTATGAGACATATGTGCAGTTCCATGTAAAACATTTTTGTGACACATATGTGCAGTTCCACATAAATCACAGAGAACACAGCTGTAATGTGCAGTCCCATGTAAATAGTGTGTGACTTGTATGCAGTCCCATGTAAATCACTAACAGAGAGAGAACACAGCTGTACTGTGCAGTCCCAGGTAAAACACTTGTGAGACAGATGTGCAGTCTCATGTAAACACAAACAGATAAAGTGTATAGTTTTGTTCTGCAGACCTGTAGAGGTCAGAGGTGTAATAGTCCGTAGGATATATCACTATGTGAGAGAGAAGTAGAAGAGTGAAGAAATCAGGCGATAAACGGTACAACATTATACTACTATGTGAGAGAGAGACAGAGAGAAAAAATCACCCATCTTTCCCGGAGTCCTGAATGTCAAATGCCCATTCTAGTTACAAAGTATGTAAAGAGAGCAAGAGATTTAGGCATACACTATCGAGTTACACTTCGCTTTTCACTTCCAGTGATTCCTTATGCTATGTCTACACAGCAAATACTGAAATGCCATTGGATTTTGGGGGGCATTTTGTCATTTGCTGTGTGCACATAACCTTAGTCTAGGACAGCTGAGAATCTCTCCCTTCTCCCAGCTCACACAGAATGAATCTTCACGTGCACAGTGTAGGGTGTGTCTGCAGAGAGTGAAGATACTCCCTACTGGGAGAAGAAACACGCCCCTCCATTTCACAAGCTCTGCTTGGCAACCAGCACAAAGGGTTTCCAAATGCTGTAATGAGACAACCCCTTTAAAGCATGTGGAATAGGTACTAGTGTTGCACGTATAATTCGCCCTTATCTGAAATTTGCTAGTAATCATGGTAAAATCGTGTGACCAAAAAAAGGAAGTGTATCATTCATTGGTCGTATACACTTCCTTTCTCGTTATCAGGAAAAAGACTGGTGATATTCCTGCTACTGGGATTACCTACTCTAATTTTGAGCACAACACTAGTAGGCACCTACCTAAGGTGCAGCATGGATAGGTGGATAGACTTAAAAACTTATTAGTATAGCCTGGAGGAAAGGACGGGTAGATGGAAAACGGAGGCATGGTTGATTGAAACCTTGAAACCAGAAGCAATGTCAATAAATATTTTGTTACTGAAAGACTAGTCGATGCTTGAAAAAACTTTCATTAAATGTAGTTGGAATATAACCAGCAAAGGCCTCATGCATGAAAGCTGTTTAGGTCTAAGACTTTTTGTTGTTGCCCAAAGCAACCAGTCAGAGCTCCCGTTTCATTTAGTGTGCTGAAAAAGTGAAAGGGGGAGCTCTGATTGAAGAAAGTTGAGAGCATAGGCATATTTCATACATGTACACCCCTAGTGAATGTGAACCTAGCTGGGAAGTAGACATTGTCTGTGCAATATGGGGACCAGCATCAGGAGCTATCAAAAGGTGGTGGTTGGTCCTTCAGACTGAATGCACACAAAATAGATTTGCTGTGAATTTTGTGCACAACGAAGATACTCAGTACAAAGGTTTAAGATCTGATGATTTAAAGTGTAGCGGCGTGCTGCTCTCACCACTCGCGCCGTGCAGGAAAAATCCTCAACGCAGGAAAAGCTATAAAATAAATCAGAGATACAAAAAATCGCCCCTGAACAAGTCAAAAATATCACATCCTGTAGTGTTTCAGTCTAAGGGCCGTAGATTTTTATAATGCAGTGGCAAATCTCTGTTCCTTGCAGAAGTATCATTGACCATCATGTAAGTCATGTACAGTTGCAGTGTACTAGTACCAATATGATCGGTCTACTACTCTCAATTACTACTGCAGTAAAATTTGTAAGTTGAAAAGGTAAACTGCAATATACACTTTTAATTTATGAATTTAAAGAGTTATTCCCGTCTTTATGGCATTTACACAGGATATGCCATACATGTCTGATAGATGAGGGTCCTTTCTTAGGGGAACCTATACACTGTATGTCCAGATTCAAGAGGTTCCTCCCAATCTCTTGTGCTCAAGAGTGCGGACTGTGGGTGCTTTGGGCCCCAGGGGAGTTGATATTGGGGCTCCCACCCCAAGGTGTTGAGTTGTGTATGGGCCCACCGGTGAAGTTTACTTTAGGGACTCACCCTACAGCTACTGTAAATGGTACAATCTGTCAATATGGCATACACAATAATCACTGAAACTATTTGAAATTGACAAAACTAATAAAAAATTCAAGTTTACTGAAAATCAACTACTGAAGTCAGTCATTGCTTTTGAATTGTGTATAGCCAATGAGGCACAATGACAACAAACTAGGAATATAATCCACTAGCATGCCCATGACGCACGGTCTGCCACACATTTTGTGGTCTTGGTTTAAGAACTCTAATCAGGGGCGTTGCTAGGGTCCTAAAACATCCGGGGCTCGGGCCCTTTGTGTTTTTCTGGGTAGGGCTGGGTTCACACGACATTTTCGCGCCTCATGTGAACTGGTGGATGTTTTTTTACAGGAAAAACTTCTGTTCCTGTCACTAATTTTCTGCACATCCCCACACAGATCAGGATCCATCTCCATCGCAGTCTCTGTTACAGTAAGAAAAATCACCAATGGACAAATTTCACTTTTTCAGAATTCTCATACTTCATATGACAATACCCTATTAAAACAGTCCACGCCGCAAAATCATACACCGATACATGTGAGCAAATCTACCAGACAAGTGATGATACTAAAACCCTCTACAAAACCAAGAACCCAATAAACTATTAAACATAAAGGATTCAAAATCAATCCTGCCAGGACCCAACACAATGTGATATCAGCTGTACACAGGCTGCTGAAGATCAATATACCACCGCCTATACCGGGGCCATATAGTGGTAGATATAGTTGTATGTAGACTCTGCAGACATATAAGTGATTTCACTGCACAGTTACATTTAGTGAACTTCACCGGAGACTCTTTTCTAATCAGCAGATCGTTCACTTTCCCGTTTTCTTTCTCCATCCGGTTCACACCTTCATGCTGATTGCTCCGGCCAATACTCGTCCCTGAGGATTTGGACAACAAATATCTTAGGAACATGACCTCACATTTCCAGCAACTCCTTAATTATAGGTATAGAAGTCCCCTCAGTTAGGTATATAGGGGTTACATGAAGATAAGTGATTATGGGTGGCCACAGGCGGTATTGGGGCCACAGGCAGGTATATAGGGGCCACAGGACAGTATATAGGGCGCCACAGGCAGATATATGGGGCACTTGAGGCAGATATAGTGGGGCCACAGGCAGTATTATGGGGGCACTGAGGCCTAGTATATAGGGGCCAAAGAAGGTATATAGGGGACACTGAGGAGAAATATTAGGGGCCACTGAGGCAGCATATGGGGGGCACTGAGCAGGCATATGGGGCCACATGCAGGGATAATGGGGGCCACAGGCAGGCATAGAATAGGGGCACAGGCAGCATATGGGGGCCACAGGCAGGGATATGGGGGCCCCCACAGGCAGGGAGATGGGGGCACACAGGCAGTATATGGGGGAAACAGGCAGGGATATGGGGGCCACAGGCAGGGATATGGGGGCCACAGGCAGGTCACTTTTTTATGGGGGCACAGGCAGTCTTATGGGGGGGCAACAGGCAGAGAGATGTTGGGGGCCACAGGGCAGCATATGGGCCACAGAGCAGGCATTATAGGGGTACAGGCAGGCATGATAGGGGTACACGGCAGGGATATGGGGGCCCAAGGCAGTAATATGGGGGGCCACAGGCAGTAATATGGGGGCCCACAGGCTAGGGTATGGGGGCACAGGCAGGTGCTTTATAGGGGCACAGGCAGTATATGGGGGCGCCACAGGCAAGGAGAAAGAATAGGGAAGGCCAAACAAGGATAGGAAATGGAAAGTAGAGAGGGGATCCTACAATGGAACAGGCATTATAGAGAAGGCTAACAGGCAGTATATGGGGAGGGCCACAGGACAGTAATATGGGGCCACAGGCAGTATTAGGGGGCCACAGAGACATTATAGGGGGCACAGGGAGGACATTATAGGGGCAACAGGCAGTTATATGGGGGCCACAGGACAGGGATATGGGGGCCAACAGAGGCAGTAATATGGGGGCCACTAAGGCAGGGATATGGGGAGCCAGGCAGGCATATATAGGGGCACAGGCAGGGCATATGGGGGCCACAGGCAGGGGGTTATGGGGGGCAAAATAGGCAGAGATCATGATATAGCCGGACACAGGACAGGGAGAGGGGGGCCAACAGGCAGTGCATTATAGGGGCACAGGCAGGAGATTATGGGGGCCAGGAGTATATAGGGGCTCACTGAGGCAGATAAACGCATATAAAAATAAACAAACATTCATACTCATCCAGTTATGACTCCCCCCGAGCGAGCGCGCTCCTCCGGCAGCTCCACGGAGTAGCTAGGCCTATGAGCGCTGTGCGCCCGAGGACTAGGCAGAGTCGCGATGACATCACATACATCGCGAAACGCTGCCTGTCCTCGAGGCGCACAGGCGTCAATAGGCCGTGCGCTTAAAATCCGAGGAGCTGTCCGGATGACAAAGGTTGTGTCGCGCCTCGCCGGGTGGACGTTTACAGGTGAGTATGAATGTTGTATATTGCTATGCGTTTATCTGCCTTAAGTGCCCCTTATATATGCCTGTGGCACCCCATATCCTGCCTGTGCCCCTATAATGCCTGCTGTGGCCCCCATATTTCCTGCATGTGCCACATTAATTGCCGCCTGTGGACCCCATTATCCTGCCTGTGGCCAAACATATCCTGCCTGTAGCCCCTTATAATGCGCTCTGCCTGTGGCCCCATTTCCCTTGCTGTGGCCCCCAATATACTGTCATGTGGCGCCCCATATCCTGCCTGTGGCCCCCATATACTGTCCAGTGCCCTATAATGCCTGCATTGCAATGTTGTCTGTGGCCCCTATAATGCCTGGCCTGTGGCCCACCATCATATTATGCCTGTGGCCTCTCATATTCTGCTGTGGCCCACACCATATTACTGCCTGATGCCCCTATTATGACTGCCTGTGGCCCCAATTATCCCTGCCGGTGGCCTCTCCATGATCACCCTGATCTGTGGGCCCCCATATACCTGCCTGTTGCCAACTATAATGCCTTGATGTGGCCCCACCCATATCCCTGCTGTGGCCCCATATTACTGCCTGTGGCCCACATATTACTGCTGTGGCACCCATATCCCATGCTCTGTACCCCTATAATGCCTGACTCTGTACCCCTATATGCCTGACATGTGGCCCACATATGGCTGCCTGGTGGCCCTCCCATATCCCTGCTGTGCCCCCCATATGCTGCCTGTGCCCCTATAATGCCTGCCTGTGGCCCCCATATCCCTGACATGTGGCCCCCATATCCCTGCCTGTTCACCCCATATACTGCCATGTGGCCCCATATCCATGCCTCGTGGCCCCCATTTCCTGGCCTCTGTGGCCCCCATATGCTCGCCGGGTGTCCCCTATAATGCCTTGCCTGGGGCCACACATATCCCCATGCCTGTTGGACCCCACCTTAGTGCCTCAGCTGCCCTCCATAATGCGCTGCATTCAGTGCCCTATATTCTGCATCAGTGCACCATATACCTTCTTGCGGCCCCCTATATACTGCCTCAGTGCCACCATATACTGCCTGTGGCCCCATATACTGCCTGCACGTGCCCCTATATACTGCCTGTGGCCCTTTATACTGCTGTGGCCCCTTATATACCTGCTGTGGCCCCATAAACCTGCCTGTTGGCCCATATAGCTGCTTCACAGTACCACCATCATATGTAAACCTGTAAACTGAGGGGACCCTCGCATCATCTTACTATAATTAAGAGTGTTGCTGGGATATGTGCTGGATTCTAACGATATTTGTGTCCTCCAATCCTCAGGGCATACGAAGTTATTGGCACTGGGAGCACAATCAGCATGAAGGTGTGAACCGGCATGAGAAGAATAAAAGGGAAATGACACTCAATTGTTGATTAGAAAAAGCGTCTCCGGTGACGTCACTAATCGCGTAACTGACAGTGTAATCCGCCTTAATGTCTGCCCTGAGCTCTACATACAATAGTATCTCCACTTTATGGCCACCTGTTGGCGCGTGGTATATGCTCTTAAGAGCATGTGTCTCAGCTGATAGTCTACATGTGGGGCTCTGGCAGAGATTATTTGATTCCTTATCGCTTAGTCAATTAGTTTTGGGTTATCTTGGTTTTGGCAGCGGCATGGCGGCGCGTCTATTTATAACAATCACTTGTTTTGGTAGATTTGCATCCATTGTTATCGGTGTAGAGTTTTTGGTTGTGTCTGTTTTAGGTATGAGATGATTGTCATATTGAATGTGAGAAGTTGTCTATGAGAAATCTAGTGTTCAAGTAATGTGCAATTGAGTGATTTTTTACTGTACAGTGTATGCTGAGGAGATGGACGGGATCTGTGTGGGACTGTGCCACTAAGAGAAATCTTGACAGGAACAGAAGGTTTTTCCTGTAAAAAAACATCACACCAGTTCACAATGAGGCGCGCGGAAAAAATGTCGTGTGACCCAGCCCACTTATCTCCAGAAAAAAACACAAAGGGCCCGAAGCCCCGGATGTTTTATGGACCCTAGCAACGACCCCTGATTAGAGTTTCGGTAAACCAAGACCGTTCAAAATGTGTGGCAGGACCGGTGAGTTCATGGGCATGCTAGTGGATTATATTCCTAAAGGTTTGGTTGTCATTGGGCCTCATTGGACTAAACATCGAATGTACGACAAGAATTCAAAAGGCAAATGTATGACTTCAGTAGTTGATTTTCAGTAAACTTGAATTTTTTAGTTAGTTTTTGCTCAATTTCAATAGTTTCAGTGATTAGCTATTGTGTATGCCATATCGACAGATTTGTACAATTTACAGTGCTGTAGGTGAGTCCCTAAAGTAAACCTTCACCGGGTGGGCCCATACAACAAAAATCAACTGGTTGTGGAGCCCTCCTAGTATGCATACTCCCTCCTGTGGCCCTAAAGCACCCCCAGTCCGACACTGAGCACAGAGATTGGGGGAACCCTGATCTGGACATAGGTGTAGGTTCCTAAGAAAGGACCCTCATCTATCAGACATGTATGGCATATCCTGTGTAAATGCCATAAAGACGGGAATAACTTTTAAATTCATAAATTAAAAGTGTATATTGCAGTTTACTTTTTCAACTTACAAATTTTACTGCAGTAGTAATTGTAGTAGACGAGCATATTGTACTAGTACACTGCAACGTACATGACTTACATGATGGTCAATGATACTTCTGCAAGAAACAGAGATTTGCCACTGCATTATAAAATCTTAAACCCATATAGCACTGAATTAACACAGTGGATTTGATGGCATTTTGGGGCAGATTTATTGTAGATTTTGCTGTGGATTTTTCTGCACTGGACGTGGGAGAAGACGCAGCCTACACTTAAATCTGCAGATAAACCTTTTCTGAAGATTTTTGTGACAAAATTCACAAATTCTATTTGTGCTGCTATTCAGTCTGAGAGAGGGTTCCAACCACCACCTTTTGATAGCTCCTGATGCTGGTCCCCATATTGCACAGACAATGTCTACTTCCCAGCTAGGTTCACATTCACTTAGGGTGACATGTATGAAAACTTCCTAGGTCTCAAACTTTCTTCCTATCAGAGACTCCCACTTTCCACTTTTTTCAGCACACTGTAAAATGAATAAGGGGGTGGAGCTCTGACCTGGTTGTTTGGTCAACAATCAAAAAGTCTTAGACCTAAACTAGCTTTCATTGCATGAGGCCTTTGTGGTTATATTCCAAACTACATTTAAGAAAGTTTTTGTCACAGCATACGATCTATATGTTCTGTTTTTTCTTTTGTGTTAGTACAAAATTTTAAAATGTTTTTGTTTTTGACAATTGCTTCTGGTTCAAGTGTTTCATATCTCAACCATTTGCCACTTCCGTTTTCCATTACCCGTCCTTCTTCAAGGCTATACATAATAAGTTTTTAGTCTTTCAACTATCCATGTTGCACCCTACGGTGTAGTTGTGCGTTCTGACTAGTGTTGTGCTCAAAATTTATGAGTTAGGTTTAATCCCATAGTGAGCAGTGGAGATATCACCAGTCTTTTGTCCTGTATATACGAGGTATAAAGGCATGTTGTATACAACCAATGATTGATACGTACTTCCTGTTTTTTGGTCACACGATTTTTACCATGGATCATGTAGAAATTTCGCAGATATGGTTGAAATTAAAAGTGCAACACTGTACCTATTCGCACATGATTTAAAGGTTGTTTGTTCATAGTGGTGTCTGAGCGCATTAGTGGCACCTGTGTGCTGTGTTGCCAAGCCATGTGTGCTTGTGCTGAACATGGAAGGGGCGTGGTTTGTCTCCAGCAGGGAAGGGTATCTTCACTCCTCTGCAGACGCTACACGCCCTACAAACAACTGGGGGCACTAAGGAGTGAAATTCGATTGGTGATGCTGGGGGAGAGGGTAATGAGCAAATTTGTGGCTGTGTCGCAGAACATTAAAAGGGTATGAGCACACAGCAAATAGAGATAAAATAAATGCAGTCTCCTCATAAAAAATACAATGGCATTTCAAGTTATTTGACTGTGATTGAAACATAGCATGAAGGAAATCACTGAGGAAGTGGAAAAAGACGCGATAAGTGTTATCTCGATATAATAGATATGCCTAAAATGACTCTTGCTCTACTTAAGGCATACTTATGTAATCTAGAAAATGGGCAGTTTGACATTCATGGAACTACAGGGAAAGATGAGGTGATTTTTTTTCTCGCATGATGTCTCTCTCTGACTCACATAGTGATATAGTCCCTACAGACTAGAGTTAAAATACTCTGACTCTAAGGTCTGCAGAGAACAAAACTCTACACTTTAGATTGTGATAGTGTGATTACATGGAGACTGCTCAACATCTGTCTCACAAGTGTTTTACCTGGGGAACAGAGCACAGTAACAGCTGTGTTTCTATCTCTGTGAGATGATTTACATGGGACATAGCCATTACAAGTCCACACGTATATTTACATGGGACCGAACAGTACAGCTGTCCGTTCTGCGTGCGATATTCGTGTGGGAACTGACACAGCAATAGTGGGTCAACAAAATGATGTTTTACATGGAATGTAATCATATTCTGTCATATAAAGTGACAGTTTCTACTCTCTTCTTATGAGTGGAGTGAATATAACGCTAATCCGACAGCCACTAACACTTAGCGTGGCGTATACGATGCCTGGGGCTTCAATACGATTGCTAAGTGACCACTCATTCTCATATAATCATGAGCACTATTAGCTAATGGTAACAAAGTCGGACATTGCTTTACACTGTTTTGGTTTCCCATCTTATATTTACACGTGTTGGAGTATGTTGTTTCACAGCCATACTTACTGTATGCATACTGTAGAAACCATACACACATAAAGAATAAACAATAAAATGTGTTGATGAATTCTTGTTTTTTTATTACTTTTGCAAAATTTTTTGGAACCGATAGACATTGAAAAGAATTCTGCATGGATTCTCACAGATTTTTATCTGATTTACAGAAACAGTTCACAATATAGTGTTAACGCCCATTTAGATGTTTGTGAATGTTGTATTATTTGTATAAAAAAACAACTGTGCACAAGATAAATTATCACATTAGAACATGAATATAACTAAGGTCAAAGGTCAGTCATTCCACGTCTACATTTTTTTTTGGTGTTTTTCCCTCAAATCAATGATCCATCGAGGAAAGGCAGGCTGCTGACACATTTATGGCTTGCTATTTTGCTTAAGAAGGAAAGAACATTTGGATGGTGTTTTTCACCATCATCTTTATAAAAAGTTTTGATCATGCTTTTATTTATGTAGTTAGGAAACAAAAGAATTTCTGCTGTTCAATTTGCAGGTGGGTTATAGCATGGCCCTTCGCGTATCTAGAACAAGATGGAGATGCACCAGAAGAAACTAAGAAAATTTTGATAGACAAAATTCACAAAAACCCCCAGCATTATGTCTCTGGGAGGAAACAGAAAACAATCCCCCGGGGGCACATTATGACTGCAAATGAGCAAAGACATTGCATTCATGGTGTTCATACATTACAAATGGCTTTTGGTTATTTTTAAAACAGTTGTATGTTTTGGAATATGGACTCAACGCTATAAGGTTGAACATCATCTACACTTAAACCCTCATTCACATGAGGCTTCTCTGAAGGTGGATTAGAGGAAGAGCCTCATTTTATTGCAAGGGTAAGAGGATAACATGGGCTAAGGACCAACACTTCCTCTTGGGAGTCGCGCGATTAGGGTATTAGGGTTTGGGGAGTATTTTTTTTATAGATGATATGCTTTATTTAGCCTATCTTCTCCGGCGCGCAATAGATGCTATGGCCGCGCATGGGTGGCGGGTCCAGGATGAAAGGATGAGTAATGTATCACATGGTTTCAGAACCTTCCTGGTCAATCATCCTGAATCAAATAGGGGACAACAGTAGAATTAGTAAGAATATTTACTAGATAATTACCACCATTTTCACTTCGCATGATTTCCTAGACAATCACACTTACAACATTCTGCCCGCGCAGTAATTGAGGGATATCACAATTTAAAGAGGACCCAGCTGACATCTCATGAATATGCACGTCTTTATAAATCCTTGTGTGATTATAGACTTAAATACTCCAATAAATAGAGGCAGACACTCGCTTCTTCTTATTTCTCCGGTGTTGTGCTGTTACATCTGTGTATTTCCTTCTAAAAATGTATTTTTGAATTTGTCATATGGGTGTTACTGAGATTTAAGTTTTACCAAATGGGTCGCGCGCGCACGACATGCACACACTGACTGAATTATATCAGAGATCTCATGAGTAGGATTTGTGTTGCCCTCTGTAGAAAGTAACTCATATTGGCAGCAAGATACTTCACGTACATTATATCTCTGTGACTCGCGCGCCTGTTCACTCTGTTATTCCTTCTAGAAATAGTATTACTGAATCTGAACGGGTAGTCTAACAATTCTAGGGCCGGTATACGTCCGTACGCACCCATGGCTGAGACTTGTGCACATCACATGATGACGCATCAGTGGGGCAGATTTTATAAATAGTGTGTCTTAACTTTATACGCTCGCTCTCCAGTGAGTAAAGATGTGACGCAGGTACAGTCTTACACTGCGGCCACAAATTTTCTCAATAAGTTGATGAAAATCGTGGATGAGAGTTAGAAACTGTCTAGTCTAAGTTGTGTCTCCCTATTTAAGTTAGAGTTTACTTTGCGACGGCCATAGCTTCAGTTTTCGCGTCGCAGATTCTGCCCGATAATTTTCGCGTGGCGCAATTCATAGCCCACCTACATTGCTTCCCGCGGCAAGCTCACGACATTTTATCGCTCAAACTACGCTCCCTTTGTCGGATGTCGCGCGATCAGAAAACGACCATGCTCCGAAAACTGTTAAATCACACATTTTAATGGCGCGCAAAGAAGAAAAAAAATAAATAATCAAAAAGGAAAAAGCCTGTTTATTTTTGGCGCACCAAAATGCTGAGCCACTGGAGACTCTTGCTGGCAGCACACCTGCCCAATTGATGCTAAATCTGCACCCCAAGTGCTCTGCAGGGACAAACCCTTCTGCGAATCTAACTAGAGGCGTCATCACACCCAGTTGACTGAGCGCGTGTCCAGTCAATCATACAATTCCTGTAGGCCGCGAATAACAGAGGTCTCAGCTACAACACACAAGATATAAATGAAGCTCTACTCCAAAATGTTATGCACATGGGGAAACACAAGCGATCTTTACTAAAACAGAGACATGTCATGCTCTAGAAGTCACAGGTCAGCCTTTAACTCGAGTATTATCTCAATAGAAATAAAGTATTTGCTCAAAGGTGCATGATGATGGGATCCTTGTTTCCACCGTCCATTTAATATGGACAAACGGCCTCTATATCTGCCGCATAGGTATGGACTACATATATATTCGCTCGTATACTTTGCAAACATTTTATTGTAATATTTTGCTACAAGCTGTATGTCATTTTTACAATATACTCGCGCTTTCGCAGACTATATAAAAATAGCAGAATTTCATTCTCGCCTTGTCTAACCAAAATAATTCTCTAATATCTTCAAAAACTAGCTGAAGGCACAAAAGTGAAGTAATGAAGCTGCGACGCAACTGGCAAACATGCGCCGACACTTACTGATGACCACAGAAGTTTGATAGTAGCTAGTTTTTCTATTCATATTGACCGCCATATTCCTGAACATGCTTAAGTTGCTCAAGTTGAGTAAGGCCGTGTAAGTATAACACAATACAATGGATACGCTGATATTTGCATCTTCTGTTAAAATCACTGACTTGGTCATTGCTATTCTTCTAAGAAATCCCCATGTCACTTTGCTTAAAGTTGCACGAAAACATCTATAGTAGGGAGGCATGCACAAGCTGTTTCCATAACTCGGCTACATCACTCTGACGCTGCTGCATCTAGAGAAGAGCTAAGGGTTGGGGAGACATATCCTGAATAAGATATGGTTTCTTCCCTGGACCTGCACTATCCACTGATGTAGAGATATAATAAGCACGCAATATAGACATAACGGTATCTAAATTACTGGAACAACCCTATGATATTGGTGCTCAAATGAACAATGCCATTATCTATCAGTACAATCTATCCTAACACTAGACAAAAGAGAATAATTTTAGATCCACAATAGAGCTGACACTATTGGGTCAGACACATCTCGATTTTAAACTTGGCACAATAGCTTGACGCGCGCTTAGGTGCACAATCACATGATCATTAAAAATGGCAATCACATAAGAACTACTCTATCTCTCTATCATCCACCTCACTCGCGTAAATTTTGTATTCTAAACAGAACAGTTGTTGAAAACAAGTATGAAAACTATCTTGGTCATATGACTTCCTTGTGCCACATAGATACGAATCAGAACTCACCTTTTTAATTTTTTTCATGAGATACAACTATATGAAATGAAAGGGAGATCGCTCCTGATTGGATTAGTCTATGGGACAACACAACCAGGCAAGTGTCTAGTGGACCCCTCGCTCACTCGCGTTATTCTACGCGCAATGCTAGATGGCCCATCAAAAGTCGCAATAAACTAAGCATTCGAGCCTCCCAGGACCACATGTACGCGAAAAACTGTGTCTAGGTACTAAAAGACGCATATTATAGTTGCTGCATACTCAGCAACTCACCATCTCAGAGCGCCCACTGCCTCATTACATATAGCGTGCTTACGAGAAAAAATGTAAGGAGAGACGCTTGATTTGGTTGGATTCCAATGGGCAACACAAAGTGAGGTTTAGCTCCCCTAGACAGTTTTTTACATGTTGGCCCACTTAGAGTATATCTCTTAAGTATGATGTTAAAACAGTGTCTATAGTGCTATACAATTCATGTCTACGCCACCCGCCTATCAAAAAATGAAAAACATACTAGATCACTGACTTCACTTGAATGCGCGCTTGATCGAATTTATATTATTAGCAATTCATTTATTCTATCTCGCAGACCACCCACCAAATTGTCAACAACATAAACGTTATTGCTCAGTCCTGTTTAGACCTTCATCAGAGAGTGTCGCTTTTATAAGTAAGTCAACTACTCCATAGATTACTCAGACGTACTCTAAGACAAGCGATCCTCAGATGAGATGAATACTGGCCGCAGCACAGTGGTGTAAGAAAGAACGGCGCCTTTCTTTCTTACAAATTCATCTAAAGTTAAATAAATGGATAATCCTCCTCCATACATAAAAGTACGATCTAATAAAATAGACTTATATGTGAAACACACAGTAATAGAAACAAAAATTCCCCACTAATTTGCAGTTTTGGCGCTGTCGTTAGAAACCTTTCACGTTCCCTAATTACTCTTGACATACTTCAGAATAGTGCCTCGGCTGTTGCTGTAGAAGAATGCTATATACGCCATTTGATACCACTTTTCATCTTTGCGTCCATGGTTCCAAGTGGAACCTCTGATAAGTCACGCTATATTGAACCAAGCCTAAATTCCCTAAACAAATTATCGCACACATGTATTCATATACACAGAGACATATCTCGCCACTCACGAACTTTATAGCAAGAAAATGCTTCCTATTTCATAGATAGACTTTAAACACTAATGCAATATTGAGAAAATCTAAACAATATGAATAAATAAAAGCTTTCTAATTGTCCATGATTGCAATAGCCTCCCCCAATTCGCGCGGTCTATTATAGAAAGTATACATGGAAATCGCCCACACCTCGCGCTATCAGTTCAACGTTTCGCAATCTCTCATTTTTCGCATTGGAGTGCTGTTAAAAAATAGTTCAATACATATGTGTTGATAGTACATCTCCATTGCCATGCGTTCTTAATCTCTGCCGCTCGCTCAATTAATACTGCCGACTCATCCGCAATTAGGGAGCGCAAGTTCACACACGCGAAAAGAACCAAATACTGTTGGATTTACCGCGCAGACTGGTGTTTAGTTTTTCTTTCGCTTGCGCACTTAGGGAGACGGACTTTAGTGTCTGCTCTCAAACGTGAATATATCGCGCGCTAAGTTTTTACATTACGATGGCAGTGTACAAAAAACTGTAACCGCTAGGAAAAATCCGATGACACAGTCGGTGGAATGCGGCACGCGCACGGTTTTTCTCTATTAAAAATCATTGTTCTCAAGATTGACAAGATCAGCGCCGTGCACAGGCGGGTTTTCAAATACAACAAACCCATCTGTTAAAACTCCGACTGATCTAAACACACGCGCGCGCAATGGAGGACAAGCATCCTATTCTTTTTAAATGCATTTTTAGTTTGACGTGGTATTTTTTTCTAGATATTTATAGCTAAATATCTATGTCTTGTATTCTTCGCGACTGTGTTACCTTTGCGTTCGCAATACGCCACTTTGGACTTTTAATTTAATACTGGTCTTTTACATCTCACTTAAGAAATATTACCCTCACTCTTCCATGCAGAACTGTTGCAGATGAGTGCTACTCAGCCGCTGACCATCTTTATCACTCTGCTTGTCGTAATAATAGCTCTACTGTCACTGTTAACCCATGCTGGCGCTCGATATCATCTGCTTCAAAACAAAAACAACCTCATTCAATACCAACACTCATATCTCATTTGAAGTGCACCAATGTGCCTGTGAAATAGATCTGGATTAAGTAATTAGGGTTTTGCTGGAGGCCACTAGAGGGCTCATAATGATAAATAAAAAGTAGTGGTTGCAAGCGTTTTTGTAAAAGTCGATGTTCGTGAGTGTGTTTTTCTTCCATCAGAATCCACAGAGCTCCAGAGGGAGAGATGTGTAATGAAAATTGTAACCCGCGTTGTCTCGCTCCTCCTCTTCGCTATAGCTCGAGCTTTGGACTGACTCATGTCCTTCTCAGAGCTCACGCGTTTATTTCGCAACAGATTGCACACTTATATCCCAAGTACCGCGCGCACGCAGTCTGCACCATGGATATTGAACAATGGTTATAATCTATATAAAATATACGGGAGGTTTTCAGGTTTAAATGACGCTCAAACGCGATATTAGGAACATGACAAATGGTTAGCTGTAATGTCGCAACGATTTATTAGGAGTGGCATCATGTTCCAGAGCATCTAACCCTATTCTAGAGGCCAATTTATCCACAAAAATATTGTTAGACAACTGGTTCAGCTCTACAGAGAGGGGCTTGTTCAACAACTAAAGCCATCGAGGCCTTAGGAGCCCGCACCATCAGTCAGCGCGCACAACGTAGATTTGACAGAACTCCAGAGAATAAGGACACAGCACGTCAGTCCATTATAAGTAACAAAAGCTGGTCCACTGTGCCACCAATCGCGGTTGTCCATCTTCTTATGAATCACAGCATGACATCACGTTTTTCATTAATTAGCTCTCTGTAGTGCTGGAATAGAGCACATCAAGAAGTCTGTTTCCTCTCCCAAGCGCTTGATATTCAGAAAACCAAAATAGTAATTAGGGTGTTGTTTACATGGGCAACTCGCTCCCAATACGCAGTCAGATTTTGACGACCACGCGACTTTGTTTCATTATTTCGCATGTAGGGAGGACTGCTTTTGTCTCCGTGCGCGCATGCGATCGCGCCAAGCTCAGATTCACCTCGCAATACCACAAGTTTCATGCGTTCTGCCTGAAAATCGCCGGAGTGGAGAATGTGGCATATTATCACCTTTTTGGATCGCCAAGTAGGTGCAGAAACTGTCTGTACGAAAAATCAGGTTCTCGTAGGGGAATCTGACTGAAATGATTTTTCTAATTAAGACTATGGAGAGCGTTGCATGTCGCGTTTTCAGACGGTTTCTAAAACCGATCAGACTGTCTGAAAAACGAACCACAATACCCTTGCCTTGGGGACAAATCCCTACCTGTTAATAGGGCAGTGGGAGATTTCAGCCAAACTTACTCCCAACCGCACTTGAGCGCATAGGGCTACAGGTGGACAAATCACAGTCACTTAATGGGAAGATCTGTCGCCGGTAAGGCCAGGAGTACACCAGAGGAGGCAGGGATTACTGTCCTGATCCAGATTACAGCTTTGAAAAACAGACTGCACAAGGAAGATATAAAATAATTTTTAGGTCACTCTTGCTATTACTGATTACAAAATTTCAGATTTTACAAGTCTCGCAATGGTCAGGAACGCGCAGCTCATCCATGACTCTGAGTCCTGGAGGGAAAGAGAACAGGATACGGTCAGTGAAGATTCTCGCGCGCATAATCAATGGAGGACGGTAAGTTGCTCCCAACAGAGTTCTCTGTATGAAGGCGCTTTGAATGCGCAGATCTGTGTCTAATAATGTAATGGGGGACACTGATGGCTAACATGGTATTCGCTGGGCATTACAGCTTTGCACCAACTACAGGGTACTACATGGAAGTGGAGAGGTGTTTTTTCAGCACAAGATCTTGAGGTTATTATATACTTTTTGAAGTGGTACTTGTACTTCTTGGTCGACAGTAATTAGGCTGTAAACGCGGTAATGATGCAAGATAGCCTCTCTCACCCAATGTACAGGAGTATTATAACGCAATACCTTATAGAGTAAAGACAATTCGCTCACTTCTTCGCGCAAATCTCGAAGCGTGATCACGCTTCACATCATTTTTTCCCAGCAATCATTCTGGTAGCAGACAAGGGACAGCTTGGGCTCCTCTCTCAACCTCTCTCGCTCAACTATGAAAGACAACATTCATTCTGAGATGTGAAACTAACCAGGTTATGTAACGACATCTCATAAAACCATACGCTGCGCTGGACAGGCTAAAGAATGATCGTTTGACGTTTTCACAACAGTGAACGCATATGTCGCTATGTATGCGTTCAGTGCCCAGCATTGCTTTTTTCACACTGACATTTGTGCACGTTTTAAATGCTAAGCGAGTCTATTTAATCTGGCTTAAACATGATAGTCTGTTATCCACGCTTCTGTTTGAATAGAATGTATACTTTTGATGAGTTCGCGTCAGGACTATTATCTATTGATCTATGGAGGGACGCTACTCCTCTCGCAGTTGAGTAGGCTCTCAATATTGCCGCAGACGTCGTGTAAAACATTATTTGAACCTTCTGCCCCACAATAATCACACTCGACTGCAAAAAAAACATAGTAGGGATGCACAATGGCGTAACAAAACGAATAAGACCATCTAGAAAATACTTAAGGCCTGGAACACTTGTGCGGAATATCATGACACATAGTTAATGACTGAAAGCGACAGATTTCAGTTTCATTAAAAGAAATACACCATTTACATCAATTGTTTGGCGCTGAGGCACACACTCACAAACTGAATGAAGCATAGGTGAGAAACCACGTCTCTAAGGTAGCCACATGTCTGACTGCGACCCTGCCCTCTCTGGCTTACTGAACTCGTCTGTCCACTGCTTATAACCCACGCAATAACTTCCTTTGTATGGTTTAGATTCGCTCATCATTTCACACATTTATATAATACTCTAAAATACATTAAAATACCTCATTCTATAGTGGCCTGTCAATGTATTCCTACATGCTCTATGACTCACAAGCGTTGCGCGCATTATAATCTCACTAGAGATAATCGATGAGTTAACGCGCTCATTGATCGCTACAGACGCGCGCGATACATTGTTATTGACAGGGCTATGCATGATATAAAATCATTGTTATGTAGCATCTCTTTCTGCTAAACTCAGAATAAAATAAAGACGTCCCACAAGTAGTAACAGAGGACGCACCACTCTACTTTATATTACAGTGCTCTAAGCTACTGTGGGGTTCTGACTTGTTACAGGTGGCACCTTACAAAGGTGAAATATTCCACCTCCAAATTCTACTGTAATAAATGACAAGCAACTGTTTATCGCTCACATGCGTATGCAGCAAAGGAGTTCATTTTAGTGAAAAAGCCGTTAAAGTACATTAAAACTGCAAACGGTACTCCGGTTGTATTATTAGTTTGGGCTTTTCTGCTGGGCTTATTGGGCATAGACATACAGGTTTCTAAGTAGCCTCCTGGATGTAATAAATTTTAAAACTCAATTTAATGAATACTTAATACCAAGTTGTGCTGCTGGAGTGAAATGTTCTGCTTATGATTAAATTACTCTAGCCTTCTTAATGCTACATAAACCAATTCCATCTTTAAAAAAAAGTAGCCCAAACACTTCCTCCTTGATTTGCTTGCGATTAATCAGTGACAAGCTTGGAAGTTGCTGCGAAGGGCTCAAAGAACAAACATCTAAGCGGTTGTGCCATGGTAAAGTACCTGAGTACTGTGAGACCATTGGAAGAAGATTCATGTTCATGGGGTTTACTGCCTTTTGTGCAATAAATGATAAAACATCGAGCGTTACCTGTATTCTTTCTTAAAGGGGTTTTCTCGCTACAAAGATCATGTCTCAGATTATGGAGACAGTAGAAAAAATAAGACTTTTGGTAATTGGGTTTGCATGATACCGTTCTAGTCAACTTAGTATGGTAGTATTATGACTTTTCTAGTGCATCTGTATTCTATTTCTGCTGCTGCTAGTTGGGACACGCCCCTTTTCTGTGATTGGCTAGTCGGGACATGCCCCTGGTTGGATTCTGCCCCGGCCACGCACCCTGTGCTGTGATTGGCTGCCTGCAAACTCTGTGTTTACTGCCATCTGGGCTGTTAAAACGGAAAGTAAAACCAGCTATATGGCTGCTGGCTGTCCAGCTCTAAGGTGAAGGATCTGACTAATGTCTGTATGTTTAACCTAATATATCGCCTCATAATAACACAGTTCTTTGTCATTGTGTTCCCTTCCAGGTATAAGACAACAGTCACACAGTCTCCTGCCTGTTAAAACGATTGGGAAGAGGGGGAGGGTGCTAGTGTGCACATCCTCACTTGTGTTTCATCAGTTTCAGGGCATATGTAAAACTGGCTTTATAGTTACAGCAAGGAGCTTGTGGAGCAGCCATGATTTTTGCTACATTGGTTTCAATATTAGAAGACAAATAATCCGCCAGCAAGGTTTTATCTGCTGATTATAATGTTCTCCATTTGAAATGAACTGTAGTAAAATCTGACAAATTCAAACAAACAAATCTCTGTGACAAAATCACACCAAAATACTGTGCAGATTTGAATGCAAATAATCTTCTATTCCACTGTTATTAGCGCATCAAAATGCAATTTAAATAACGCATCTAAAGTGTCGCCGCGGAGTCCTTGTGTAATGGTGTGAACGCAACAACTGGGAAACCATGGTAAACTATTTTTATGGAGTAATGCGTAAATAAAACAGTAGTGCAGGCCAATTCTTGGCCCACTCTTTCACATTTTAAGCCATTATGAAAGCAGTTCGCGCGCGTAAACCTTTCTTAGAAACACCCAATGACGGCATACTTTGTCAAAAAGAAATAACTGAAATCTAGAGGGGTCTGTATTACTTGGAAAATCTCTGGAATAGGAATCTAGCATGTAGGTGGTATGATTGTTCCTCTGAATCAAGCAAAATGTCCCGGCGAGATCACACAACTGTCAACGCTCAAGCGGCTAGCACTCATCTAGACTCGCGACACACTACACCATCTCCGACTTATGACCTTCATTTTTCAACGTTATTTATCTTCAGGGTATGATTACTGTTCCCACCTAATGGGGCTTAAGCAAAGTTCGGGGATTACATATGCATTTTCTCCGTTATTGAATGCTCAAGACGCAGAAAACTAGATTTAAAATATTTAGAACATGCAGTCTGTATTTTCTGACATGCACCTGTATTCATGAATAGTGATGAGCGATTACGTTGAGACTCTAAGTCGTCATAAAGGTCGATAGTCGATATCTGGCAATTATCAATAAAGTGATATCCGATAGCGTCGTGTTATGTTTGTGATGTTATCGCCACGCCGCCTTCCAAGGACCATTAAAGTCTATGGGGGGTGGAACAACACCTTCATTCTATACCCAAAACAGGGATGGGAGAAGCATGAAGATAGTAACATCCACAACAGCGAGCAACTGTCATTACGCTGCGCTACATCTTGATGGGCAAACAACACTGTAGGTTATAACAAGCCACAGAAAAAAAGTCACCACAACACGTCACCACATCCCTGTCTTGTACCACAAGCATGACCGTTATTAAAACTCTACTGGACCCTAGCAAAATTAAAAAGTGACAGAAGGCAGTATGATTTTGAACAAATCATAGTACTTGAACTGGACATTGATAGTACCCCTGTCCGTGGAAACGCAGTATGACCCTTTAGAAACCTGTATGACCCACAGATTACAAAGTGCCTGGTAAAAAAAAAGAGAGTCTTTTCAAACCAGCTCATTATTGTTGAACTGTGACAGTCACTATGCCCTTGTCTAAGGGCCACAGCATGGTAGGCCCGCCAAAACCTGTTATGACCCTCATATTAAAAAAGTGACGAGAGGATGTAATGGAAGTCTTTGAACCACCATTTTTAGCTTGAGTCTGTGATCATTTGACTATAGTCTGTCCTGGCGGACCACAGTGTGAATGACCATTAGTGATACATAGCCATGGCTCCAACTTTTGGAAATTGAGAAATACTGGAGGATTGTACGTGGGCGGACACTGCGTGTGTCGGTGGGTGGTCTGCCCCTGCAAAAAAATCAGGACCGCACTCCACTAACAGCATAAACGGCTTTGGGAAGAAAGGCCAGGTTAGATGCCTTATAGCCCAGGTTAAGTAGCCTCCCATAACCAGGTAGTGCCCCTTACGGCAGGTAGAGGCCCCCTATGTAGCCAATAAGTAGATGCCCCCTCTGTAGCCAGGATCTAGATGCTCCCCTTTGTTAGCAGTGATGCCCCCCTTTGTTTGGCCAGGTATGATGCCCCCCTCCCCTTTGTTAGCCAGGTAGATGCCCCGCCTTTGTTATCCCAGGTAGTGCCCCCTTTTTTTGCCAAGGTAGTGGTCCCCCCTCTTGTTGCCAGGTAGTGTCCCCCCCCTCATAGTTGCCAGGTAGAATTGCTCTCCCTCCAGTCTCTGGGTTCCAGGTAGATGCCCCCATTTTTAGCCAGGTAGTTGTGGCCCCCTTTGTTAGCCAGGGTAGCCCATTTGTTAGCCGCAGGTAGTTGCCCCTTTGTTAGACAGGTGTAGTGCCCCCTTTGTTTAAGCCAGGCTAGTGCCCCCCTTGTTGTGGTAGATGCCTCCACTTGTTAGCCAGTATTCGCCCCTTGTTAGACAGGTAGTTGCCCCCTCTGTTGCTCCAGGTAGATGCCCCCATTGTTAGCCAAGGTAGATGCCACACTCTCTGTTGCTAGGTAGATGACCCCATGTTCTTCCAGGTAGTGCCTCCTGTTGGCCAGGTAGATGCCCCCCTCTGTTGCCAGGTAGTGAAAGCCGCATTGTTAACCAGTAGTGCCCCCATTGTGAGCCCAGGTAGATGCCCCCATTGTTTGCCAGGTAGTGCCGCCTCTCGTTGACAGCGTAGTGCCCCCATTGTTTGCCAGGTAGGTGCCCCATTGTTTTTGCCAGGTAGTGCCCCTCTATTGCAAGGTGAGGCCCCCATTGTTTGCCATTGTAGTGCCCCCATTGTTTGCCAGGTAGTGCCCCAAGTGTTGCCTAGGTTGGATGCCCCCATTGTTTTTGCCAGGTAGATGCCTCCCATTGTTTGACCAGGTAGATGCCCCTCATTGTTTGCCGCAGGTAGTGCCCCGATTGTTTGCACAGCTAGTGCCCACTCCTGTTGCAACGGTAGTGCCCCCTTTGGTTCCAGGTAAGTGCCACCATTCGTTTGCAAGGTAGTCGCCCCCTCTGTTGCTCAGGTTGATTGCCCCCATTGTTCAGTGTAGTGCCCCCATTTGTTGCCAGGTAGTGGCCCCCTCTGTATGCACCAGTTGATGCCCCCATGTTTGCCAGGTTAGTGACCCCATTGTTGCCAGTGTTGATGCCCACTCTGTTGCCAAGGGTAGTGTTCTCCACTCCTAAAGCTAATATAAAATAAAATATAAAAGCCACTTCACCTGACCTGGATCCTGCCAGCCGCGGTGGGCGCTCCGGTCCGATCTCCTCAGCGTCGCGAAGGGGATAGTGAGAGCAGGTCCGAGCGTCACTCCCACTGCGACGCTGCTCTGTGATGTTATCAGACGCGCAACGGCGCAGTGGTAATCATAGCAGGGCGGGGACGGGAGGAGGGGAATGATCCCCTCATGCACTCCTCCCTGCCAACAGTGTGAGACTCCGGGCGGGGGTTTTGAGGTGAAGCACGTGCTACGCAGCCGGCCGTTCAAACCGCCAGCTGGGCAAACGGCCACTGGCGGGCCGCGGTCAGGTTACAGAGCCACCGCCACCTGCTCGGCCGGCTGGGAGGAGACATGCGACTATGACGGGAAGGTGGTTTGGGGAAGGTGGGGGGGGGGAGACCATGAACATTAGCTAGGACAACCGCGCCAGATAAAGCGGGAGAGATTGTTGGAATGTATTGCATTAAAAAAAAAAAAAAACCCTTGTACTTGACACACAGATTAAGAGTGCACTGGGAAAAGGAGTCTTGTGAACCACCTCGATTTTTGTAGAACTGGTCATTGACTATCAACCTGTACCTGGGCCACCTAGCATGAGATCCAAACCTGCATGACCACAAATTTTAAAAAGTCGCACGGAAAAAAAAGGAGGGTCCTTTTCAACCACCATTTTAGTTGAAATGGAAGTGAATATATCTGTCCTTGGCCTCCAGCATAAGACACCAACTGCAATGACCACAACACTCAGATCGTGATAATGTGCGGAAAAGGTGTCTGTTGAACAACCATTTTAGTTGACTGGAACATTGACTATAACCCTGTTCTTGTACACAGTGATGACCATTTAACCTGTCTGACCCAGACTGATTAAAAAGTGCGTGGATAAGGATGTCTTTGATCCACCATTTTTTAGTTGAACTGGAGCATTGACTTACCTGTTTGTACCCAGTATGACCCATTAAACCTGCCTGACCCCCCAGATTAGAAAGTGCTGGAAAAAAGGAGTCTTTAAACCCACCATTTTAGTTTATCTGGACATAGACTATACCTTTTCTATACGCAGTATGACCATTAATACCTGTCATGAACACAGATTAAAAAGTGATGGGAAAAAGGAAGTCTTGGATACCACCATTTTTTAGTTGAATGGACATTTGACTATACCTGGTCCAGGGCCACAGCATGAAGCCCCAAACCTGCATGACGCCACAGATTAAAAAATGCCGGAATAAGGACAGTCTTTTTTCAAACCACCATTTTAGTTTTGATTACTGGACATTAGGGACTATATCTGTTCCATGGGACACATGCATGAGCCCAAAACCTTGCGATGAACCCCACAAATTTAAATAGAGTGACGGAAAAAGAAAGGTAGTCTTTGAACCCAACATTTTAGTTGAACAGGGACATGACTATACTAGTTCTTTACCACAGTATGACCATTAACACCTGTCTAAACCCACAGATTAAAAGTCTGAAAAAGGAGGTCTTTTTAACCACCATTTTAGTTTAACTGTGTCGATAGACAATATACCGGTTCTGTACAAACAGTATGCCATTAAACCTGTCTGACCCACAGAATTTAAAAAAGAGTGCCGGAAAAAAGAGCGTAGTAGGTTCTTTGAACCACATTTTTAGTTTCACTGGACATTTAACTATATCTGTTTCCTGTACCGCATGTATGACCATTAAACGTGTCCTGGAGTGCACAGTGATTAAATAGTTCTGGGGCAGAATGATAAAATGAGTGTCTTTTAACCACATTTTAGTAGAAACTCGGACAATTAACTTATATCTGTTCAGTTGTTACCGCAGTATGACCATTTTTAACACTGTCTTACCAACAGATTTAAAAAAGTGGCTGGAAAAGGAGCGTTTTTGATACCCACATTTGTAGAACTGGACATTGACTATACATGACCTGAGCCCCACAGCATGAAGCCCCAAACTGCATGACCAACAAATTTAAAAAGGGCTCGGAAAAAGGAGTCTTTCAACCACCATTTTTGTTTGAACTGGGTCAGTGAATATATCTGTCCTGGGCCACATGCATGAGCCCCAAAATCTGCATGGACCCCACAGATTTAAAAGTGTGCCGGAAGAGAAAAGGAGTCTGTTTTCATGTCCCACCTTTTTAGTTGAAAAATGGAAGTGACTATAATCTGTCCTGCGGCACACAGCTAACGACCATTAAACCTGTCTGACCTACAGATATAAAAAGTGCTGGAAAAAAAAAAAAGGAGTCTTGTTCACACCATTTTCAGTTTATCTGGACAGTTAGGTGACTATACCTGTTCTGTACCACAGTTATGACCATTTAGAACCGTGCTGACCCACACACGATTAAAAAGTGCCGGAAAAAGGAGTGTCTTTCAACCACATTTTAGTAGAAACTGGGCCACTAGAATATCCCTTGTCCTGCGACGCAAGCACCTGTATGACCATTAACATGTTCTGTACCTCACAGATAAGAAATATGTAGTGTACGGATTGTGAATAATAAGGAGTTCCTTTTAACCCCATTTGAGCCGAGAAACTGAACATTGACATACATGTCATCGTGTGTTAACCTACTCTGTTTCAAGTCTTCCTGTACCTCCTTGTACAATTAAAGAGGAAATTTTTGTATAAGCTATTTTGTACTAAAATATGCAAGTTTTTTGTTGTTTAATTCTAGAAAAAACATTTTGTAAATTTGGAAGGTACTGAAGCTCCAAGTCCTTGTGTCTCCTTTTTTTCTCATGTAGTAATATGGGCTCTGTCTCTCTTCATTGAATTGCCAGCTGTGTTTTTTATGATCTTGCAACAATATACAAGTAATTTTGCAATATGTGTCCAGTGAACATCAGTTGGTTAACGAATTTGCATTTTTGTATGATACTTAATAAAGTGAGACTATTTGGGATCATTAGTGAAGACAAATGTCTGCTTTAGAATAACCAAGAGTCGTATTTTTTATGAGAACAACAGGGACTGTAAGTATAAGCTGCATTTCACAGCAGAAGTGCCTCCAAAAATTCTAAAGTCAACAACATGGACCCTTTTGAGCCAACTTTTTGACATTGTGACAGATACAATGTCTGTTTTAGTAGAAAAGCCACTTTTTTTAGATATGAGGACCTGTAGTATAGCTCTGCTCTTTCGACTCGCCAAAATGAGCCCCCACAAAGAGTTGACAGAAAACATGGGACTTTGAGCCACCTTTTTTGACATAATTGTGAAGAACAAGAAAACATGCGTTGTTGATAGAAAGAATGAAACAACATTTTTTACATATAGGACCTGTAAGTATTGCTTGCATTTCAAAGCAGCATGACCCAAAAAATTATAAAAATGACTTCTCAGCCACTGTTAAAAATTTGTCGGAGGACGAAGAAATGCCACTCACTTAGAAGCCACATTTGTGATTTCCAAAGAAGGGACATGATTATAGCTGTATGATCCCACAGCACCATGACCCCCTAAAACCAATTGTCAATGCAGAAAAATTCTAAAGATTGAAATGTGAGTTAAATGGAATACGGTTTTGTCAATAGAAACCATTGGTGTCTTTTACAGTCTCCATCACAGCAAAGCATAGCAAATGTGAGATAGTAGACCGGCAATTTAACTGAGTCGCAATGACTGTCAGCAAAAAGAAATTGAGACCGGCCACAGAGTCTCAAACAGAGATTCACCTGATTGCAGAGGTCTTGTTTGTATGAAAGTCAAAACGATCCAATTTATCTGTGGGAAGCCGGATGTGTTTGTATGTAATGACTCCATCCAGGCTGTGCGTCGCAAGGGTGATCACCGCTCAGATATCGACGCTGCTGCTGGGAGGAGCAACATCACTCTTATGGCGTGGCGAGCCATTTTTGGATACCCAGAAGTCTTATTGGGTCCGGAACACATCCAAAAACCATTGGTGTGTGAGACATCACCAATAGATTGTTCCAGTGCACATGATTCTTAAGCCTGGTCTCTGTCCTCGTGTATGTATGTGAGCCAATGCATTACATGCGTTTGTGATGGCTGAGGTGGTACTAATAAAGATTGCCACCAGGTTCACCCCATTTCGGCTTCTGACTCCTTGCCTGCTGCTGCGCTACGGCTAATTGGCACTCTATTGCTGTTCACGTCGCTGCACGTTGTTCCACCGTGACATCCTTGAAAGAACATGCTAAGCAGACCCAAAAATAGAAAACGAGAATGGTATCTCCATAGAATTGATGTCAATATACAAGCCATAGGTACTACCTCCATTTATCTAAGAGCATGAGTTTATATCTTTGTATATAGAAGAGAAACGTAGGACTAGAGAAAGAGAATGTGACTCTGAGTTTTGTTTTGTATCAGTGGATCCAGATGAGGGTGGCCAGCCCCGTATATATGTTGTTTACAATTTGAAATGGCTTAATGCTCGAAGAGGAGATTCAATAGGTTAGGATGGGATATAGGAGAATGACAATCCAAGCACTCATTTGTGCTGAGTGAGAGGGAGCCTTGATTTCCACAAATGCTACTAAGTGAAGGAATCGAGGGTGCATATAAAAAATAGGGAGAAAAGAGAATCACTAACTAGCTAAGATGAAGATCAATCTGATCAAACAGTCATACTTCCAGATAACCAACAATAAGACACAACAGTAACAAAAATATCGTGCAAAACCTACTTGATGACACAAAGGCAAAAATAGGACATCTCTAGGAAAAGGAGAGAACAGATGAGATGATCCTTAGAATAACCATCCATCCACCTAACCGACTCGAGATCCTCCGGATCACAAGACAGAGAAACACAGCTTCAGGAAGTCAATGCATCTCAGAAAGAGAATGATCACCAAATAGAAGAAGCTAGAAATAGCGCCGCCAAGAATGATCAACTAGCACCTGAGACCCGAACACCACTGCCTTAATAGAAAGTGAAAAACCGATGAAATTTGTGAATACTCGTCGGGGCCGAATGTGGATTCGACGCGGAAGAAAGAGAAAGGCTCCGATGTACACTGCATCTGTGATCTTGGTCTCCTCCATTTTTCCCATCACGCTGGGCGGGGGTTGGGAACATGATGTTTTCAGAGTGTCCAAACGAACGTTCCATGTAACTCCCTTAAAAGATCACCACAATTGCTTGGTGTTTGCTGTAAAGGGCTATGTACGCGATCTGACCATTTTTGGTGGTTTCTTCAAAATGGCCAGTGAGGATGGTAGCAGTCGCCTCTTTCATCTGGCCTCCACTCTCAGTGGCTTCAACACCCCGAGGTCCGCACCGTGCTTGTCAGTCCAGTGTCGACTTTTGTTGTTGCGCTAACTGGCATTGCACGATGGCTGGCCAACTATCGATCTATGGAGAATTGTGGATGTGGTGGAAAATTCACAGCGTGTTGCAACGGTCAACAATGTTTGCACAGGTTGACTGGGACCGGCGAGGCCGAGCTGACAGATGCAAACGCGAGCGCAGGCGGGACGGAAGCAGAGGTGCGGAATGGCGGAGAAGTGCGCGAAGCAAGTACCTCGAGCCTTCAGTCACTAAAGCAGATCCCAGACAGGTAAGGGGTAGCACTGTAGAAATTTTCTGTGAACGACAAAGGGATTCATGACATGTGCCAGGCTATGAGCCATTGTTGGACGAACCGGCATATACGTGCTACAAGCCTCACCGATCTTAAGGAATTTTTTGCTGTTTGTTCAGCGAGTTTGTTGCATTTTAGTGTCGCATTACCCACCTTGCCTGTGTCTACAAGGTTTCTTTGGTTGTCATCCTGGTCTAGTTTTTTTGTCGTCTTTGTGTGCTCGTTGTTGTCGGTATGGAGTCCGGTTCCACAGCTCTTGACCTGTGTGTGGACGGTATCCATGTACTAGTATTAAAGATGTTGTCAACTCATCGGCATGGTGTCTATGGGCCGTGATGCCACCTAAGAGGACCCTTGGGGGGAAAGGAACCACTGCACCCATCCCTGCGTGGGTTGGTGTAAGAGCTTGCTCTAGTGTGCGTCTACGATGGACTTGATGTGGCCACGAGTTCACATACCAGAGAGCATTATCATGCCACCAGCTTACCCTGAGAGCTGTTCACAGTGATTATAGCGCGCATTATGGGCGCGGATTATCTTGGGTAGCATGTGGTCAGATGGTCTAGATGAGCGATTTATCGGGGCTACAGAAGTAGAACAGTGAATCGGAGCGCTTGAAATTTTGAAAGGAGCGCGTGTGGAGCGAAACTGGGCCTAGGGCGGAAAAACAGGAGGACAGCTTTTTGGCTGTAGAAAGCGTGCTACGGCATCTGGGAGGGGCAAGGCAAAGCGCATTAACGTAGGCCTGAGAGAAAGAAGAACCCATCTGTAGTAACACCAGACGGGAAAGGGTGAAGAACATTTATCCAAGAGCGCAGAAGCACTGAGCAATGACAACTTCTAAGGCTTTTGGCCTATTATGAGGGAATGGCGCTTGGAGTTCTAGAATGTTGTTCTGACTCCCAAACCTGGATGACAGAAGGACTGGACTGCTAGACCTGGCCGCTGTACGGCGTGCAGTTGCAGGTGGTCAAACTGATGGAGGATGATTTGGGTGGTAGGGATGGACGTTCTCTGGTGGTGCTAGGTCGTGTGTTACTCGGGCGATGGTTGGAGGGTTGAAGCGGAGGTGATGCCTGATGCAGATGACTCTGTGAGACATGTGGCAGTAATCTGAGGAGTCACGCTTGGTTGGTGTTCGGATGGAGGATGGGATGCGGAGACAGGAGGGTGTAACAGTCGGTTGGAAAGCCCTGGCATATGGTTGTGGGCCTTTTTTTTGGCCAAGTGTTGCCTCCATTTTGCAAGTCATGCATTCGCTTGCATGTGGACTAGACATGTTGGTGGTGTGTGGGTTAAATGACGCTAAGATTTTGCCTCTACTGATGCGTTTTATGGCAAAGGCGTCAGTATGACATCTGCCTGGGTGAATTCAAGGAGGCTTGATCAAAGGCGGCCCAGGCTGTTGTAGTGGTCCTGGACCTTTCGCTCGGCGTTGATAATGCGCAGGAGCTGGGGGTTTTCCGCTGAACCGTTGGCTTGGCGGGAATCATCTCAGCGGATGATTTATGCCAACGCCTCTCCCTTTTGGAGGCGGGACCCGTATGGACACTTGACCCCAATCTTTCTGCCTCCTCGTCCAGTGATGAAGCGCTCGCATAGAAAAATTCTTGACTGGAAAAGACCACGTTGGATCGCGCAAATGATCGTCATCATTCATCATCAAACAGTCAGTGACTTATGTCGGTCCGACACTGATTCTGCATCCAGGAGCTGGTAGGGGCTTGACATATGCAAGAGGCACTGCAATAGCATTTTGCGAAGCCCGCCTGGGGATTTTTGCCGAAATGACCGTCTTCCGTCTCCTCCTCTGATTGGCTAATTCGTGTAACTGGGTGTTCAGTAGTAGACAAAATCATCCTCGTTTGGCCTCTTTGATCATTTTTACATGCCTTCTGACCGCAACCCGCATTTTAGTCATCAAGAGGGTCTCAGGAAATGGCATTATCCAGACAGTGTTGGTGGTGTGAGAGACGAGTTGGACATAGTGTGGCTACCTTCGCTTCATGTTGGTACATGGAGATTGCCGATTGTTGCTTGATGACGACTTTGTGGCCGTGACATGGCTGAGTGATCGTAGGATGATAAGACTGATGGAATGCAGGGTTGCATTAGCACTGTAGATCATAGTTGATTTGGCGACGTATTGCGTTCTCGTACTGAGATTGCACCCAGGGCCATGACCCAGTACGATGACAGGTCCTGACGGTCTCGTGCAACCGACGATCTCATCTGGGGCTTGCGGTAGTTGTAACCAGCACCTCGGAAGGTGGAGACGACCTTCTCTTACGTACCTCTACATCGTCATTGTCCTACCTCACTTCGCATATTGCTAGGCGTTAACCATCCTGCATTTGTCGCTGCGAATGTCTGCCAGCAAGATGAAATAATGTTAGGTAAGGTATGGAAAGAGTTTTGGATAAGTCTCCTTATTAAATATGATGGCAAATCAAGCTATTCTTAAATCCTCTTATTTCATACAGAGCCAAAGTAGGATTTAGAGAATACTGAAATGTTTTTTCTTGGCGAGATACCTGTCGACAAATGCTCGGTCTGGTAGAAGAAACCGTAAGACAAAATCAACAGTGTTTCTTACCTTGCAGTGCCCAGGGATTTTACAACTGACCACGATAGTAGAACTAGGGAACTGTTGTTTTGTTCAACAAATATATCATATCAAGGCGCTGTTTCTGCGCCAAACTGAGATTTCAGTACAACGAGCCCAATATAAAGCTATTGCAGAAAGTTACACTGAGATAGTATGTGTGAGAAATTGTGTTTTTTGCCTGCTATTGTACAAACGAGACAGTTACTAGTGAGAAATTTTGTCTATGCAGAATTGCTCGTACATAAACTGGCTTATTTGATGGTGAAACTTACGGGTTCTCCTCCTGCACGCCATGTGGGCAATACAGTTGATGGAGAAAAACTATTCGGATAACAAAACCGTGGTTTTTTACACCATATCAAGTACACTGCTGGTGACTACAAAATTGCTGTATTACAAATTTATTTTGTAGTGTAGTATGTTGTGGGCTCTATGAACAAATTAGCTGGACCTGCCGCCAATAGTGAAAAACCACTGTAATTAAAATTGGTTAGTAATCGTCGGATAATATCAACGTTGTGTTTTTGCTCCTTATCAATACACCTTGCGGGATGACTTTCAAAATTCTGTTTTATTCAAATTTTAAGTGCTAAGGGTTGGCTCTTATGAACGTAAAGCTGGACTGCGCCAGATAGTGAAATAAGCATGTAATTAAATTGTGTGTATGTCTCGGATAATAAAAGGGATTTTGTCATCATAATTCAATTACACATGCGGGTGACTTACAAAATTTGCTGTATTCAAATTTAAGTGCAAGGTGGCTCTATGAACAAAGGCTGGACTGTGCGGCCCAAAGTGGAAAAAATACCACGTATTTAATGCTTTGTGTTTACGGATAATAAAACGTGGCTTTTTTGGTCACCTGAATAACAATATTACTCTGCGTGAGGTTGTGACTACTAAAATTGCTGTATTTCAAATTTAATGTTGATTGCTAAGAGGAGGCTCTCTAAACAAAGCTGGGATGCTGCGCGCAAGTGAAACAACACGTAATTAATTTTGTTTGTTTTAACACACGGATAATAAAACGTGGGTTTTTGCACCTATTATACACCTGGCACGTTGACTGAAGACAACAAATTGCACTCGCTATTAGTCAAATTATCAGAAGGTGCCCAAGGAACTTGGCTCTCCAAATCGACTACACTCACTCCAATGCGGCCGTAATCTCTACATCATAACGCGCTATAAATAAACTCCTCTCACACCTCTCTGCCGCTCGCAATTCTGATGTCATACGGCTGAAATAAAGAATCCTCGTTGTAGTTTAGCGCCAACCACTTCTCCACTAATCTACCTCCCCCCTGCCAGAGTAATGAGATACAATAAGAGATCGGTCTCTCTAACATCCAGTAGCGCTCAAGGAACTCTGCACATAACTTACTGAGTAATTAGTATAGACACCAAAAATCTGGAAATAAAACTGTGCGCTGTAATCAAAAGCCCATTGCAGTTTGCTTTAGGGCAATTCAAGGTCAGTTCTGGGTTCGCACAATATGTTTTACCCACCCCGCGCAACCTCCTGTTTCAAAAGGCCTGTATCATGCCATGCCTGGTCTGTCTGTGTTCACCCAACAGCGCGCGCTCCTCCCATCCCCTTCCAGTGCGGGCTTGTTATCGAGCACTAGTGCTCCTTTGATAAATTATAGCCTAAGTAACTAAAAATGCAACATCTCTAATCTACCTTTTCTGGTGTCTAATGTTACATGACTTTAAAGAAGCATAGTTGTCTGTGTGAACAAACTTAGAACAGTGTTAGTTGAGCTTTTTGAGGAAAAAACCGAGCACACGTCCTAGCTGCTTATGATACACAGACACACTGAGGCTGAACAGGAAGGGCTGTTGCTATGTATAATAACGAGGTAGGTCATGTGATTTTTCCAGCCAATGAACAACCTTACACATCACAGTCATGACGTGGCACAGAACCCTGCTCCACCCCTGCTCTGTCTGTAAGTGATTTGCTGGCCGCACAAGACATGACAGGAAGCGCTAGGAAACTGGCGCGATATTAATAGTATTATGCGCAGATTTTCACCTAAAATTATTTGCATGATCGAAAAATCCGATCAACCATAAAATAAACCGGCGTCGATTTCCAAACTTTCGTCGATAATAATCGCCCTCAACATCTATTATGACAATAATAAGTAAAATAATAAATGATGGCTACATTCAATTGGTTATTCTTATACACTAAAATGGAAATGAATGCAGAGGCATTTCTGATACTTATCTTGATGTGTAAAACATGTATTTTATACATCAAACGATATGAGAAAACACTGTGTGAACCCAGCTTTAAGTGGTATTCTCGTCACATTACTGTAACTTTAAACATGTAAGCAAAGGTAAATAAAGATTATTACCAAATACATTGCAGTTTTGATTTTGCTTCATTTTAGAGTTAAATCTGTTCTTATCTCCTGCTTGTTTACATAAGGTTTCCTAGGTTACCGACTACCTCTCTCTGCTACTAGATATTTTGAAATCCTGGGACTGAAGGAAGAACACTGTTGATTTTGTCTTTAACGGTTCTTCCACCAGACCGCATTTCACAGGTATTCGCAAGAAACATTTCAGTTTCTAATCCTAGTTGGCTGTAGGAAATTAGAGGGATTTAAGAATAGCTGTGATTTGCCGTCTTTTAATAAGAGACTTTCCAAAACTCTTCCATACCTTCTCAAATTTTTTATCTTTCTGAACATGGAGCGAAATGCAGGTGGTAAGCGAGCAAAGAGGGGGTAGGACATGGAGGTAGAGGTACGAGAGAAGGTGCTCCTTCCAGTGCTGGCGACAACACGCAAGCCAGCGGATCGTCGGTTGCAGGACCGTCAGGCCTGTCATCGCTGGGTCAGGGCCCTGTGAATCTCAGTAACGAACAGCGTCGCCAATCTGTTCTTCAGTGGTTAATGCAACCTGCATCCAGCAGTCTTACCTCCTCGTCCTCCCAGTCACGGCCACAAATGTCGTCATCAGCATCATCAGCATCCGTCCAACATGAAGCGAAGGCAGCCCAAATGTCAACTCGTGTACCCACCACTGTGGATAATCCATTTTCTGAAGACCTCTTTGATGACAAAATGCGGTTGGGGTCAGAAGGCATTTACAAAAATCAAGAGGCCAAAGAGGATGATTTTGTCTGCTCTGACGCCCAGTTACTGATGCCATCAGAGGAGGAGAAGGAAGCCGGTCAATCGGCAAAAATCCCGGGCGGTCGGCAACGCCTTGCAGTGCCTCTTGCTTGTAGCCCGCAGCTCCTGGATGCAGAATGTCAGGACGACCAAGTCACCTGTGTTGATGATGATGATGACGACATTGCGGATCCAACGTGGTCTTTTCAGCAGAATTTGCTTGCGAGCGCTTCATCACTGGACGAGGAGGAAGACGATGGGGTAGTGTCAGTACGGGTCCCGCCTCAAAAAGGGAGAGGGCGGTCGCAGAAGTCCGCTGATATGATTCCGCCAGCCACGGTCAGCGGAAACCCCGCTCCTCGCTTATCGCCGTCAAAAAGGTCCAGGACCTCTCAAGCCTGGGCCTTCTTTGAGCAAGCCTCTGATTCACCCAGCGATGTCATATGCCGCCTTTGCCGTAAACGCATCAGTAGAGGCAAGAATCTTAGGTGTTTAACCACCACCAACATGTCTAGTCACATGCAGCGAATGCATGAGTTGAAATGGAGGCAACACTTGGCCAAAAAAGGCCACACCGATGCCGGGCTTCCAACCACTGTCACACCCTCTGTCTCCGCCTCCTCCTCTGCCACCACCAAGCGTTCCTCAGCTGCCCATGTCTCTCAGAGTCATGATCAGGGATCAGCCTCCGCTTCAGCCTCCACCATCGCCGAGTACCACCAGCACCACCAGAGACCCATCCTACCCCTTCTCCTTCCACCAGTTTGACGACCTGCACGCCGTACAGCGGCCAGTCTAGCAGCCAGCCTTCTGTCTTCCAGGTTTGGGAGCAGAAGAAACACTTTAACCCAAACCATCCCAAAGCCAAAAGCCTGAATGTCGGCATTGCCAGGCTTTTGGCCTTGGAAATGTTGCCTTTCCTTTTCTGGTGGACACAGAGGGGGTACCCCATTCAGGGCCCCTTGCCTCCCCCCATACAATGCCGACGGCTTTTCTTTGCCAGAAAAGCCGTCCTGCCCGGCCAGGCAGTGTCATCAAAATTTTCAAGCGCGTTGTCTGCATCTGTCCGGAAACCCTACCCCACCATGGACTAGAAAGCAGGGCCAAGGCGCTATATCTCTGTGACACCAGGGGTGAGCTGGGTGGAGTTTGGGGGGGTGACGGGGCTCTCAGGCTCGGGGCCCCGTCTTCAAAACCGGGAGGGGTGGGGCAGGGTTTTTTCCCCCCAAAGGTCCCCTTTTGGGGATCAGGGGCCCCGAGAAAACCGGGGGGTTGAAATTAAACTTCGGGGGGAAACCCTCCCACAATCAGGAGCTGTGGAAGGCCCTTTCCCCAACGAGACCCAGCCCACAAAACCTTTGCAGGAAGGTGGGGGGCGATAAAGGTCAATAGCTGGCCGCCCCTTTGATCGGTAGGCTGGGGCACATCCCCTTTCCTGGCCATGTCTGAAACCCTTTTCGTCCAGAAAATTTTTAAAAAGGTACCCGGGTCTGGGCTCCTGCTGAGGAAGGTTGAGGTCTGAGTTCGCACTTTGCCGTTGCCCCTGCTTCCCCCCTGGCTGTTTCAGGTAGCTGGCCTCCCCTTCAACCCCCCCCCCCCAAAAAAAACAAAAACCAATTTCCACCCTCCACACTTGAGGGGCAGCAGCCAAAGCCCCTTACGCAGTACGAAATCAATGGCCTGCAAGCAGCGGGGCGGACCTCGGGGGTTGAGCCCCCGAGGTGGAGGCAGGTAAAGAGCTTGCAAAATTTTGAAATTTTGAAGAACCCCCAAAAAAGGCGTGCAACAATGCCCTTTCAGCATGACCATGTGGTGACTTTTTCTGGAACGACTTGGGCCTCTGAAAATAGGGCCCCCAGGACGGAGGGGAAGACACAAATGCAAAAAGGGGCTTTCTCTTTGTTAATCCAAAGGCCCGACATTTTTACAATTTTACGGGGAAAAGGCAGTGGTTTTGGGGGCAGGGTAGTGCAAGGGGCGTCAGCTCTCGGGGCATTATCTGAGGCAAGTCAGGGCTGATTGAAACTGTGCCGGAGGAAGAGAGGAGGGGAAAGGGATTTCCCGGACACCAAAGTTCCCACGTCCATCCCTTTGGAAAAAAAGGTTGGGGAATTTGAGGCGGGGGGAAGATAGGAAAAAGTTTTCTAGTGCCCCTTGACCCCGGGCTTTGGGGGAAACAAGGCTCATCTCTCCATGAGTGCTTGGGTGCCCATTTTCCCCCAACATGATCCTCGATTAAGCCATCAAGA